>VUQG01003484.1:5294-26725 GCA_015106755.1 Etia nguti
TTTTCACACGTGCACTTTTCTAGATATTGCCTGCAGAAGCTACGTTTGAGAACACAAATATCCAAATCAGTTGGCTCAGACAACAAAGAGAATTTATCTGGCCAGCTACTTAGTACAAAGTCCTGCACACTGAACTAAACGCCTAATGGTACTGAATTACACCTTAAAGAAGGGTGGCAACCTCACTGCGACAAGGTAAACTCTGTAGATGCCTGGTGGTTGAATCAAATGTTTTGCAACTGCAAGTAGCTGCAGCGACCAGCTGGTTGCCTAAAAATTGAGTGTGCAACATCCTGAACTTCTGGGGGATCACTTCTAATCACAAACAATCCCTCTCAGAAACGTTGGCAAAGGTCTGCAAGTAACCTAATTTATAAATACAGACAAAATGTTTAAATCAATCAGTCAGTCTGTGTCAATGAGCGCGACTCCTCTGCCAAGCACTAGGGACCTCAACTCAACTAGTACTCTGGTTATACTCCCAAAAAAGCAAGGTTGCTCAGTGTCTATGCGATTTTTCAGATAAATTGTCATCCTGCAACAACAGCGTCTCTATTTGTGGAGGAATTTCTGAATTTTCTGCTTCAAATCTCTGAAGTTTTTGCTGAAATATGAATGTGAGCAGCTCATTTGAATTTCTGGATAATGTGAATGTTGTCTGTTGCATGTAGAGGGCAAAAGATTTGTGATTTTTGTCAGTTTATCACAGCTGCCACATTATCACAAACAGCTTGACCCCACTCAATAGAAAACTGATAGCAGAATGACTGTTTTGACTCTGTCCAAAGAGACTTTAAAGATGGCAGTTGACTAAAAGGCGTCGTAGACCTGGTCCCTTTCCTTAATGCAATCTTTTTCTGAGATCGCAAGTACATCGCATACATTCACAATAATACTAACAAAGCACGCAGAGCAATCTCAACCAAGTTGTTGGAATAAAATGTCAACAACGTACCTAAACCATAAATATATAGGCACTAATATCACTACAGGCATTTCAACGTTATAACACATGTACAATTGCTGACATTTAAACATTTTGACCTGTTACTAAGTAAACATGAGCAGACTTCTTGTCACCAGGGATGGAATGCATCAATCCATCTTTTTCCACTCGTAATTCAAAATAGATAAGCTTGGAGTATCGATCGTTGTTTGCAGATGACATCAAGCAATTTAGTGATGAAAAAAACAATGGTTATTAATGCTCCTCTTATTTATTTGGTTTATTCCAATACAGATAATTTTTCCCTTTCCTTATTTTGGTTTTACCATTTATTTCCTTTATTCCAACTTTTTTACTGAACAAAATTAAGAAAACAGTTAAAGATGAGCTCCTGACATTGGTAGACATCGTTTTATTTTCGGATATGCTAATATCAATCAAACAGTGCTGGCAAATACTGACATTCAGCCAATACGTGTACATCCCTTATTTAAGTCGAGCATAGAGCATGTCCCGCTGAACTTAAACTCAAGCGCACACCATGCTGATTTTTTTTTTTTTTTTTTTTAATGGGAATAAATTGAAGCGTGGTCCGTCTTTATTCACAAAGCCAGAAAATAGCTTTAATATCCCACAGAAATGCTTTCAGTCACGACAGATGCCAAGCCAGAAAAGCAATCAATAAAAAGCACAAACTGTATCACTATGAAAAACGATAAACTCCCTTCCACTGCTTACATGATTATATTTGTAGTATGCAGTCTGCTTTTTTTTTAAGGCAGAATGAGATCCTCAGATGTTCTCTGGTGTTAATTTATTTAAACAATGATAACAAGAGAAACATGAGAAAAAAAACCCACATTTGCATTAATGTAACTCTGTTCAGTTCAAGAGTTTTCAAGTGTAGCTTTAAGAGTTTTAAGAGTTTTCTAGTGCAGTTTTAATAAATTACACAATATGGAATCAAACTAACTGTTTTGCTAGAGTAGACAGCTTGATTCATTAAAGGTCATACTTACAAATCATTATAAGTGTGCCTATGAATAGCATGGTATTTAAACTACACGCGTCTGAAGCAGCAAGGGTGCCGTGAAGCCAAGAGATGTGGAATGCAAACAGTAGCTTGGCAGAGTTCTGTTTATGTTCTCTCTCTCTCTCACACGCTGTCTGTGTTTTTTTGATTGACTCAACAACTGGCCTTGTGCTCAGGCTCTGAATGTGTGTGTGTGTGTAATTTTTGATCTAATTCCATGCCTTGGGTAAAGCCCTGCTGGCTCTAAGGTGCGTGTCCTCGTTTCAGACGCGCTGACAAAGTGGCCCCTCTGAAATGAGCTGTGTGGCCTGTTCACAAGAGGGGAGCAGATGCATTTTACTGCCTTTGATCTATGGGTAAACAACCTGCAGATTACGAGAAAAAAAAAGAGAAAAAAAACAGAAAACTGAATGTATGTGCTGTCTGTACAGAAAGAGGAAACAAATACTGACAATACTTTTTCTCTGGCAGATCTTCCTGCCAGATCCCTCTGCGTGACAGAGATTGTCTTGCCTTTGCAGATTTTTACTGCAGCGGTGGCTATGTTACATATCCCTTATTATATGTCCCATTATATTTCAAACACATTCTTCCTTTTGAATCTGCTGAGCACACAGCCGGAACATTGACTTTCATAGACGCCCCGAGGATTCATAAAGTAAATGTCTGAGCTGGCATCAGGTCAAGCCTGTTAAAAAACTGACGATACCTTCGACAGAAGCATACAGAACCATGGAGACTGCCCCTCGAACAAAGTGTAACCATTATCGGAACCGTGTTCAAGCATGTCCTTTGTTTATATTAACTTTAAACTGAACATGAGTTATGGCAAATCAATACGTAATAAATTGGCCTGAAGGGTTTGGTGTTTCCCCCTGTAATTTAATCTTGGCAGAGTCAAAAACCCTCTAAAACAGCACGTAAACCACATAATAGTAAAGTAAAAACCCACGATGTGATCACTCTTCTGTGACTTCTTATACTATTATAAAAGCGAAAGTGATATTATTTTAAAACAATATCTAGCAAATTCATTTTGGGCTTCATCTGGGCTACTTGTGGCTGCGCTGTGGATTGGTTACGGCACCAGCGAGTATTAAGTTGGTCAGATATGGCCCAACAGTTAGTCCAAATGTCACAGGCTTCGTGATATTTGGGCAGGGCTCAACGCCATCAGTTTTAGCCAAACGTGGCCCAACATTTAGGCCAAACACATATAATCATTCTTTTTCTCCTAATTATCTATGAAAGTATATAAAAACATTTAATACATGAGGGGATCCGTTTGTTTCCTCATATTTTGTAGTCACAATTTAATGTTTTTATTTTCATGATATCCTTCGTGTAACTTTACATGAAGCAAACAAGAGTCCAACAAGGAACGTACTACAGGTTTATATTACAACCTCAGATCATTTCTAAGCATTCGAGTTTTGAATTACAGGAAAGTCACTGAACACTGCCGGAGAAGACGGATGGAGAAGAAGGATTTAAAAGTCACAAATCAGAGCAGGAAACTCCCATTGAGTTTTTCTTGACAACTACATTTTTAGCTTTTGTGCACCACTGGCAGATCCTGACAAAAAAAGACCATGATGTATGCCTGGTGACTGAATGGTTCTTTTGAAAATGCTCTATGGAAATTAATAACTCTTGTTATGTCTTTCTTTCTGGAATATTAACAAAAAAGGCCTTTTTTCTGCCACATTTTGCACCCATGAGTAGAAATGTTCAAACACTGGTCATGTAACACTGTCTGTGGGAAAACAAGAAAATGACTTTTCTAGCACTTTATCCCAATATGAAAGGTTTTTTTTCAGTACAGAATTGCTGCACAGAACCATGACTGTATGTTTTATCCCCGATTTTGTGGGGCACTCAACAGCATTCATTTGCAGTAAGCACAGAAAAGATAGATTTAACTGCTACCCAACATACAAGAGGCTCGTCACTACCGTTTATTGATGGTTTTGAAAAACTTGCTATGTCATATTATTCACAGGAAAGATAGGAAAGTTAATAAAATAAAGAAGATCATAATAACAAATAAGGCAATAATCCCCAAAGCCACATTGCACTAAGAAAAGCAAGCAAGAAGAAGCAAGGGAAAAATATACTCTGTTAAAAGGGTCATCTGAAATACCGACTGGACCACATATCAAGAAAACTGCCTGACAGTCATTATCAGAAGTGGATAACAATGGTCAGTGAAAGGGCGATAATCACTCAGATGGAGGGAAAAACTACTTTCCCTTCATTTACAGTACATCAGGAGTGACAAACTCCTCCTCGTAGACTCCTGCCCCTACACAGTCTTTCTGAGAGTGTGGATGGGCGACAAGGTGCTTCATAACGACGGCACGACTCAGCGTGGCAGCTCAATCCACTGTTGTCAGACAAAAGTCATCCAGACAGTGAATGGAGGCGAAGTGGCAATGGGAAAGAGAGAAATTCCACATTGCATAACCAACCTCTTATCTAAGCTCTATTATCTTGGCCACGGCTTGTTATATGGCTGCCAAAGCTATCGCACAAAACACTGAAGCAACAGTCCTTATTTGGCTTTGCCTGCACCCACACAGAAACTCATACACAGAAAAGGCTAAATGTTGCAAATACAATCAACACACCAACAAACAATGAGCTGTAATAAATTGCAGCCTAACATATCACTGTATCTTATTTCAGATGGGGAGCTGAGTGCTGAGCAATTATTGTCAGCATCGCTTGGCCTATAAAGACTATTCCCCTCAGAGCTGGTGTTGGTAGTGAGTGTTGGTAGCAGAAGAGCATGTCGACAACTGTTAACGCTAATTGCTTTCACACCAAGAGCGATCTATTAAGAAAACATGCAGCAAGACTCTGCACAATGTCACGACTGTGTGAGTCATGCCTTTGAAAACAAGCCATTCCTGAAAAACATGACCACATGGACTGGAGGCTGATTTGTAATCTGCATGCTGTTTTTGAAGACTTGAGATTTGTGCCACTAATACCATGTTCCTGAATCATCCCGGGTCTCTAAAAGCTTTAAACTGTGTCATCAAAGTGAAAGCTTGAATACAGTCAAATATGGTATTTTAGTGTCAGCTGCAGAGATTTTAAACATTGTGTAGTGTGTTTATCTACTCTGCTCAAACTTTATTTACTTCTAAAAGTAAAAAGAAAAAAACCCAATGATACCGCAGGTTGGCATAAAATATGATTTCTGCACCAATATTGCGTTTCACAAAGAGCTATTAGCTGAAAACGTGGCATTTTTTTGGCACGGTGTGCAGTGCGTCCTTGAATATTTCCATAAGGAATAGGGGGAAAAAACCATTAAAGATCTGACACAGGACCGGAGAGATGATCTCACCCTTGATCTATCTACTTTTTGTATCTCAATGGAACGGTGGCTGTCGAGAAGCCATTCTTAAGTCTTAGGTATGAAAAATTACTGGACTGAAAAATCAGTGGCAACAGGTCTTGTGAAGCGATTAATCCAAATTTGAAATTTCTAGTTGAAATTGTCAATATGTACACAGAGGTCGGGAGAGCGGTACAACAGTCAGCAACTACAGCCATCTACAAAATGCAGTGGAGGCTCTGTCATGGTTTGGGGCTATATTTCAACCAGTCGTGTCGGGGATCCTCAAAATTAATGGGATGAATGAAGGTAGGAAAGTACCATCAGAAGTTGATCAACCATGCAGCACCATCTGGAAAGTGACTGATTGGCAACAGCTTCATTTATGAGCAAGACAACAATCCCAAACACACTGATGATGCAGTAAAAGTATATCTGGATAGAAGAACACACAATGGAGCGCTATCAGTCAGTGACTGGTCTCCAATTGGTCGCCCGAAACTCAACATTATTTAATAGCAGTGTGGGATCATCTTGATAGAGAACTGAACAAAAGGCAGAAACATCCAAAGAGGAGCTTTGAATGTACTTCAAGAAGCCTGGAGAACTATTCCTCATGATTGCTTTAATAAATTACAGGGAAGATAGCATAAGAGCGTTCAGGCTATGTCGAAAAATAAATGCGGTCATACAAAATATTGACTTTTAAGCTTGTTAGAACTGTACAAACTCTGTTCTTACCTTGTACATATGTTTCAACAAATCAACCCCGTACTGATTTTCCTAGCAAAATGTAAAGAAATAAAGGTTGATTCAAGACTTTTGCACTTCTACACTTACATTTAATAGTAATTACTGCTTTACTCGAGCTCTCGTCTTGCCAGTTCTGCCTGGTTTAAAACCAGGATAAAGCCAAAGAGGCACGTTCTTTGTCACATTATGCAGCTAATTTGATCTTTATTTAAAGTACATAAACCATATCATCATATCAACTCTAATATGTTGCCTGGTAAACTCAGGTCCTCTCTCTTCCTCAGGTACAGCTTGTTTCTTGCAAGCAAGCAAACACACACACACAAACACACACACACACACACACACACACAAAAAGCTTCCATATTGCAGCAGAGTGTTGTTGAAATCACTATCAATACTTTTCCCCAACACAAAACCCTTAGTGAGCAGACTGCAACCTTTCTACAAAATAAGTCTACAAGGCTGGAAAAAGCGACCTCCAATCGTGCACATAAACAAAATGTTGAAAAGGGATTCAAGTGATATGAAGGCTGAAGTGAGCCAGGCTTTCAGAGCTCTCTCTTTGCTCTACGCCAGCGAAGGACATGGTTGAAAAGGAAAACAGCCATTACTTAATGAGCCACTTAAAGAGTGCCCTCTCTATTTAGGTTTCATTACTTTTATTGTAAATCCTTCACAGCCCTCGTCTGCTAGTCATTCATTCCGAGCTTCCGCGGCCAAGTGCACCATTATATATTAACCAAAATCACAGGGCTGAAAAATACCTCAGCTGAATGACAATTATGATTACTATGAAGTTATCCCCCCAAAATTTCTTTTTCTTAAACTACTCAAATGAAATGTCTTTTGTTAACATTGTTTAATAACATTCATTAATCAAGAAGCCAGAGAGTGGTTGTGAAAGGCAAAAAAAAAAGGGGGGGGGGTACAAATCAGCAGTAGATAATTACTGGGGAAAACTTATAACAGTGCAGCTCCTAATCCATCGCAGCCTCGGAGACAGCATCTTAATCAGAAGGTAATTACATCCTGTCATTCACCGCAATGAAAATACGGAAACAGGAAGATGGAAGACGGCTCAGGACGACAAGCAGGAAATGGATATGTATGCCTACAACAAGTTACCCACGTGCTTTTATGTGCCTCTTATTATGTGTCAGTGTGCACTGTCACCAAGCTTTTCGCTTTAAGCTTGAAAACAAAGAGGCAGTTAAAAGTGTCGTTACACTCAGACACCTAAAAACAGACAACTGACAGAGCTTCACAAAGCTCTCACTGGGGAGGGCAGGCATTAATCCCACTGGTTTTCAACCTTCAGAAATCAAGAAATACATATTATCACACATGATGAATACATACAAATTCTTAGCTCGTGACATTTTTCATTACTTGTTTTCTTGTTGTTTTTGTTTGTTTGTTAGTAACTGAAAAAATCTGTTCCAGTGATGCCAATCACAAAAGAGGCCATCGAACACGTTCTCAGGTTTGCTCTCTTTTCAAACAGACTGTTAAATCACCAACTTTCGCTTTCACGGCCATCAAAAACAGTACTCATTATTAAAATAGTATTTGTGCGTCCTTGTAGCTGATTTTTGCAAACATCTTAAATCAAATACAGTGAACGCCCACGTTTGCTAGGTTGCTGTCTTCTTAACTGCCTTTACAGGAACACTACTTCCCTGTGTTGCAACCAACTGTTGATCAGAGTGAATAGTGTGAAACTGGCAGCAGGAATGTAAACTGCATTGTTTGCATGCTTGTGCCTGTGCATGTGCAGATGTTTGACTCAAATTAAACAAGCAATAGTAAAAAAAAACCCCCAACTACTTTCTAGTTCTACTGGTGGTCAGAAGACACACAAGGAAGGTAGGTTTAAACACATGTACCTACTTTGGTCCACTGTCACTGAAATCTATGATGCTTTGCCCTTCCAGTGTCACATGTGACTCCCTCAGGAGCTCTCCATTGGGCTGCTATTTATAGGCTGGTAAACTGATAAGGTCACAAAATCTAACCAAATTAAATCTACATTTTTTATTCACTACCACCCCTTTTTTCTTAAACTGTAATAAGCCAGGAAGACATGTAACATTTCTCATTGGGCAAATTACAAAAGGAAAAAAATAACATGTTTACATTCTTTAAAACAGGCACTGTTAAAAACTGCACTAAATCTACTTTATATATGGAATCTACAATAGCACCTAACTCATTAATATCTTAACAGCTGAAACAATTTATAAGTTTTACTTAGAACTGAACAAAAAAGGGAAACCAGAACTGGCTTGCTGGTATTCATGATGACAATAAACCCAGTCTCTTTACACTATTTTGCAGTTGAGCTTTGGGAAACTGCGATGGTCATTTCCCCTTTTTTGGAGAAGATCATTTGCAGCCTAGATCAGCTTTGGGAAGTTCCAAATACATATATGCATTACATGTGATCGCTAAGCTGGCCTCACATTTTTGTGAATACAGTGTTGTCAGTAACACACAAAAGTGATCATCCTGCTTCCAGATCCACAGCATCGTCATCAACCAAAAGTTGGTTGATTAAATGAATTGACGAAGGTCTGATGGGTCGCAAAAAAGGAAAAAACAAACCCAAACTGCATGGCACCAGTGACATCATCATTAGCAAATTAGAAAGTTAGTTATCTAGCAAATATTAGCTATTTGACCAATCTGCATTTATATATACCTTTCAACCACGGTCTGAGTGTTGATGTTGCATGCTTTGTCTACCAGAGGGCACTCGGCAACTCTCCTGTTGGCAACGTGTTTGGAAGAGCACAAACACCACATGCTGCTGATTCCAGCAGCGTCGGGCAGAGCGTAAATGAATAACCCACGACTTGCTGTGACACAACAGCATTGTAACATTATATTAGTAAGGACTCATAAACGATCTGAAACAATCTGAAAGAAAAAAATACCACATTTTTAGCTCACCAAATAACCATTAACTTATTGCTTGTGTCACGGATCATGTTCTGATGCCACCGAGCATATGCTATTCACTAATTAAATCAATATAAATGCACAATGACCAGTCGACTAGGAAACCATTCTTTCAGGGGAAACTTTAAGAATATACAACTTGGGCAGCTGCACGCTGGAGGTTCGGTCATGTGTTTGTGTGTGTCAGACAGAGAAAAGGCTTGAGAATGTGACCATGCATTTATAAGCCATGCTGTCGCCTACAGTGTGTGACAGTTAGAGACAGCCAGGGCTTGGGGACGTCCCACTGGCATTAAGAAAGCTCTCTCCATGGGATGCGTCAGCCAATGAGCAACGGAGCCTCGGGGGGCTGCCTTGTTAATTAAAGCCGGAGTTGTTTGTCAGTGCCGACATATGATGCACAGCACTATCACCGTTGGGGGAAAGTGAAAACACGAAGCAAGATTGCTGCAACCCCTGCAACAAATCTGCTGCCTCACCATGGAAGCAAGACATCTCACTACAGCAAAGACTGCTGTGGTTTAAGGTGTCAGTATTGGTTTGCACCGTGTTACTCAAGTGGCAACGAGCAGAGCGGAAACACAAAGCTGACCCAGGGAAAAGATGTGAAATTATAGGATTTTTGGGCTCTTTAAAGCTTTATGCAATCCGTCAATCTCCTGAAAGCCAAACCTTCAGTTTAAGCTCAGGATTTATCAGCACGTCTCTGCACAAGTGTGCTTTCTAACATGAAATCTTGAATTCTGGCCTTACTAATGACTCCAGATAGTTAACATGTGGTCATATCTGGGTGCTAACTATGAGACACTCGAGTGTAGCTATATTAAGGGGAAGTCTCTGGGGGGGGGTCTTTCTAACTGCTGCTCTGACTTCATCACAGCACTTGATGATATATAATGACACATATTTGTATCTGGAATGTTGCTGGCTTAAATCCATACACCAGCTGCCAAAACACAGGCAGAGAAAGTGAAGCAGCAAATCTCGGTTTCCCTAACAACTACTGTCAAGCTCCTTGAGGGCAGGGGACTTAATTTCCCCATACTGCACCAGCAGTGCTGCTCAGTAGCCAACGATCAAGGATGATTAGTGTGCAAAACTTGAGAAAACAGAGCCATGCAGGAAAACAGCAAGCAAAACGTCCCTGGATACACAAAGAGACAGAGTCTTTGATATATGAACCCATTTTCTGCCAGAATCCCAGACCCCCTTGGCCTTCTGCCCTTCACACTGTTGTAATATCACTAAATCAACTAAACCTAAATCCCCCATTAGACTGAATTTAGAAACCCACGCTGCGGAACGAAAAACCCAAACAAATCTGTAAATTCATGTTAAAGCAGATGAACAGAGGGATTGTGGATTAACGAGAGGGGATTTGCCACTCCAACATCACTCACAGAGCAAATGGAGCAAATCAAACATCTTATTAATACGCTGACAGATGGATAATTGTGTCATTTTATTATCTCCTCACTTGTTCGATACACACAGGGAGACTTCTGGAGGGTATAAGCTGCAAAGCATAATTGTTTTATATTGCTGCTATGTCCACGAAATTGGCCTTCAGCAACTGAAAGAATTCCCAAAAGTCACTCATACTAATATATCCTTCTTCTTAAAGTCATATTTCTTAAAAAAGAGAAAAAAAAAAGGGAATAATTTTCCTGACTCATGCGCAATGATTTCATTCTTTACTTAAAAAAAGAAATAAAAACCACAGAAACTGTGCATATGAGCTTTTCTCCTTTTCAGCAGCCCACAGTAACAGACTGACTATTTTTGAATCATCACTGAATCATACCCCCATTTTTTTCTTTAAATCATCATAAGGTGCTTGTGACAAAACAGTACGGCTGTGTTTGCATAGTCTATTTGCACAGGTAAGTAAGCGGCTTTCCTGGGAGAAACGAGGGGATTCAAAGCGAATAAACACGGTGTAATCAAATGCGGCTGTGGCTGCAAATTGCTTTCGGCTGTAATGAAACGGGGTTACAGGGTAGCGGGCAAGACCACCACACAGCCTAAGCCTTCATCGAGGGAACTCGATCCTATCGGCGCTGAGCTGGAATATCAACTGAGTGTGTTTAGAGTGGAAGTGCTGTGGGAGTAACCCGTAACCTCAGGCATGAGTTACAGACTAGAATGGGACAATCAAACGGCAGTAACCCAAAGGTGACGTAGATTTTATGAAACATGTTCACCCTGAAGTGCTTCAGAGAGCAGACAAAAAAAAAAAAGGATTACAGGGAGATTTGAAAGCAATGAGATTAAACAGAAGTAAATATTGCTATGTTGGCCATATGGGCTCACTGAACCCTGGGAGGATGGAATATTAATGGGGAAATGCTAATGAGACCAACTGTATGGCCTGACATAAACACAGCCGTGCTGGCCATCAGTCACTTTAAAGAGGTCAGGAGGACCGCACGCACGCTCTGCCGAGGGTGTGCCAGCTTATCAGAGCATAATGCAATAAGTCAGAGCTATTCCCTGACTGCTTTGCCCCCCCCCCATAATTGATGAGTAATTAGCACAGGTACAGTAGGTCACGAGCTCCACTCAAGCACACAGTGAGTAGGTGAAAGAATGACTCGCGGACAGGCGATGTGATGGTTCCGGTGGGCACACACCGGAGAGAGGGCATTTCACTCTCAGTGATGCAGCTAAAACAAATGTCGTTAGCGTTGTCACTTACAGCAAACAATACACGAAATTAGCACTAAGTCAACACTCTGATTTCATTTGCCACATGCACAGAAATCAAAGGCACAAAAAAAACCTATCTGTGCTCATCTCTTCTTCTAATTGTACCAGATCCACTAACATCATTTAATAAGCGCAGGCCATTTGCATGCAAATCAGACCAATTATCAACAAGTAGCTGGCATGTGAGTATCATTTCACATTGAGCTGTATCATGCCTCATTTGCGTAGCCTTGAAACATAAGCTTCTGTGCAGCGCACAGTGTTCTTTCTCTGTGTTCACTCAACACAGAGAATTATTATCGCTAGTAAATGTGTAAAACTAAAATTGGATAATTATCTGGCTTTGCCTCGCTCTCACAGAGGCAGCATTTATTTACTGTAATTTTTTTATTAAGATAAACCCTCAAAGGATAAATCTAACCTCATCTCCTACATCACAGACAGATGTCCAACTTGTGAACTAAAAAGACGTCTTGCAGCATCACAACGCGTGTTACTTTTCCCAGAAGTCATTAAATGCAGCGCACTTCAAAGTCTTCCAGCCATCAGAAGTGGCGGCCATGCAGCACAGAGGGCAAAAATACTTTTACATACAAAATCACATGGAGATGAATGAGGTGAATGGGCAGCAACACACAAATTCTGTGCACACTTGATAACAAGTTTATCTGGGGTGAGTGCCGCTGTAACCCATACTGTATGTGGACTTGTGAAATTTAGACTGATTAGCCAAAAAGACTCTGTGGTGTCATTGAAGCAGTTTTACATTACTGCACTCGCCTTTTACATCATTATTCTTCTCATATAAGTTCATTCCCAACAATATTTCAGGGATCGCCCTTCCACTTCTATCTGCTTTCCTGCGTGCTTTAAGTACCATGAAGCTAAATGGAATTGCAGGATAATCACAGATGACCCTGACAGGTTAAACTTGTTAAGAGCTGGGCAGTGGAGAATTGATTATCAGCTTCAAGTAAGTGAATCCTGCATTCAGAATAGACAACTGGTTAAGATTTTATGCTGCAAATATGCAGTCCACCATTATATTGAATAAGAGCTATGTAGGAAGCATGACTGATGATTGGTTAATAGCTACTATAGTTAGGCATACACAGGAAAGTGTGATTGAAATGCGGTAGGATCCACGACCTCTCAAACGAGGCCATCATCTTGAAATACACAGACATCAGTGGATATTAGGTATATATTTTTAAAGGTAGTTATTTATATACAGTACCATCCTCAGAATGAGCCATAAAAAAACAATAACAAACCTGCCTCATCAGTCTGCCTAATATCCCACAGGGAGCAATGTTTCATTTGTCATGTAATGAGATAAAGGAGCTAAATAAAGGAGGGTGTCACAGGGGAACCTCCTCTCTTCATGAAGTCACTGCTCTGACATCTGACATAGCTACCACACAGTAATGACAGCAGCAGAGTTACCAGCACGTGGTGTGTCAGCCTCCAACACACAATGATGTAATAGGCAGTTTATCAGAGGTCAGAGTGTCAAGAAAGCAGAAAACAGAAAAAACGCGCAAACCAGATCCAAACCTGTCCCACCAAAGCACCTGTTTATTCTCCAAACATATGCTGGCTCTCTAACAAAGCACTGAACTTGTAATTTTCAAGAAACAGAAGTGTGTGTGTGTGTGTGTGTGTGTGTGTGTGTTCTGAACACTTTCATGACAAGGACTCCAAACAGACACACATCAAAGCGAGCACTGATCACCTTGAGGGACATCCTCTCATCTACAAATATCAGACGATTACAAGAGTAATCCTCATCCATCTCATTACCGCCATCTCAAGTAAATTGGCTACAAATTGGACTAGTCCTTCATGTTGCTGGTGAGTGGGAGAGGACCCACACACACACGCACGCACGCACACACACACACACACACACACACACACACTTTGACACATGATGAAGAATGCAAACACACAAACAGTTAACGATCCGCTTCCTCCCTACCTCCAGACGGTCCAGGCTGATGAAGCTGGCGATAGCAAATCCATCAATGATGTCCTCCTCCTGCGAGCTGGACTCCCTTCTCTTTCGCCGCGGGGGGCGCGAGGCTCTGGCGGCGGCCGTGGGGTGCGGAGCTTTTTTACCGGGCAGGGAGGCGGCGTCCCTCCCCGGACTGTGTCCCTCCCTGTCGGAGCAGGAGGAGTTGGGGTCGGGGCTGCGGGCGTCTCTGCTCCCAGCCTCCCGCAACCTTCGCACTCTCTCCCGCTTGGACCGACATCTCCGACCCTGCTTCAGTTTCCCATCCATGCTGTCAGAGAATGCTCCCAGAGTCCGAAAGAAACAGCAATATTACTCCACAGCTCGCGCAATATCAAATAACACACACGCGCACGCACGCACACACACGCAGACACACACACCGGACTGAGTATCGTAGCCTGCGCTGCGCTATAACGTGGAGACAGCGCTGCTTGCCGGGCTGTGTAAATAACGAGGCGACCGTAGCCTCACAACAGTGGATGACCTTGAGTATAAACCTCGCCAATCTCCATTACGATAAGCAAATGTTCCAAGTATCCCCGCGCAGGAGAGCGACTGGGTGAGAGTGAGCGAAGCGACGCGGATCCGCACGCTATTCTGTCACGAATCTGCGCCGTGTCGACGCGCTGGCCGCTAAAGCAGGTGCAAAAAAACGGCGAAACGCTTAAAATCCGCGCACTGCACTCGCCTCGTAACTTTTGTGGCATCTCAGTAATAACGAGCGGCGTTCAAAGCGGGAGCTCGCAGCATACTGCAGACAGCGCAGAGAAATCATGTCGCTGCCCGTTGTTGTTTTCCACCACCCCAATCCATGATCCAAGTCTGGCAAGAAAAAAGAGAGAGAGAGAAAGAGACAGAGATCGGGATAGTATCCGTCCGAGATAATGCTGATAATACACGCCTGGTAAACGTGTCGATAGAAGCTGTCGAATGAGAGAATAATCCCGTGGGCTACGCGTTGACTTTTAAGCCATATTCCTCTCCGCTCTGCGCTTCAGGAGCAAAGGATCCGAAGTCTGAGAGCTACTTAGGCTATGCGCAGTGTTTCCTAAATGATCCGAGCCGTCCGGATAAGACAGACATCCAAACTCCATAGGGCAACGAAGCGGTCTATTCCAGTTTAGATAACGTTGAGTTTCCCCACAAACCTCCACTCCAGTCCGTCCCTCAGTTGCTCAGTGGCTCCTGGTATTTTCTGTTCGCATAATAAGGCTTTGATAAGTGTCCTTAAAGCGACAGGAGTGATTAAAATCTCTCTCTCTCTCCCCCCTCCCCTCTCTATCTCTCATTCCCTTCATCCGAAATTAAGATACGCAGTCAAGCTTCAGAGAACCCACATAACTGACGTATTTCCGCCACCTCTGGCCTACAATTTACCATAGGAAGGAAGCTTGTGTAAAAGAAAAAAAAAAAAAAAGCCAGAGAGAAAGGGAAAATCATTCTCTCTCACTGTTGGGTACACTTTGTCATACAAGGCACTATTTTAGTCTGTCTGTCTGCCGGAGCTGATGCCACATCATGCTGTTTCCCGCTGACGGTTTGCGCTGTCTCTCTCTCACACACTCTCATCTATCATGTTCTGACAGCTTCTCCATTCCAAACATGCTGGCTCTCACCACCCCCCCACCCCAACCCCCAACTCTCTAAATTCACCAGCAGACAACAGAAAGTGTAAAGCTGCGTTTCACTGTCACATAAAGGTCAGAATTTCATGAGTGCACTGTAAAAAAAAAAATAAAAAAAAAAAAATATATATATATATATATTTGAAATATGGGTTTGTCATATTTACCCTGCCCCAACCAAGCCTTCTTTTTTTCTTTTTTTTTTTTGTAAAGCCTGAGCAGGATTGGTGTGGCTCTGCAGCGTGGGGACTCCCTGGGGTCCCTGAGGGAATTCCAGGGAATCCTGTGCAAAGTCAAACTGCTTAATTTACCTGCTTTCTATCACTAGAAATCAGGGCAATGACATTATACAATCACTCCACTGTGTAATATTTATTTCCATTATAGGTTTCACTGCCCTTACCGTGACTGTAACACCACCCAAACTGTAATGGACACGCTTGCAAGCCTTTATAAATGTATATTTTCTCCCCCTCCAGAGCCATCAGGTTGTGGTGCAGGTCCATAAATATGCAAACGTGTAGGAACAGGTATCTCAGATTAACAGTGTTATTGATACTCTATACTGTGATTATGTTTTCATAAAGGTATTTTTTTTAATCGACTTCTTCAGTTACATGGAAACATAACCTCAGAAGCCAACAGTCCAATTTTCTAGGCAAGCTAGTTCATAGATTGTAGATTATGTTTACTTCCAGAGGATCTGCATTTCATTTCCAGTTACAGAAGTCGAGGAAGTTGTTCCTTTGTAAATGTCTGGTTAGTATTTGCATAATACTTTGCTTAGCTGGAAACCTGTTCTCTTGCTGTGGGCTTAAATAAAAGAAGCTTGCTGTTTAGGTTATTATTACTTTATAAGCGAATGCATGGCATGCTGTCATGTGTTCTCTGATGAACTAATAATGCACACGGATTAAAGAATTTTGCAAAATACTATATTGCGACCGATGAACTCATGGTGTCAGAGACTTAGCGGCAATCCTCTCATAAATGTGAAACCTGAAGATGAACCGCACCACTGAGTGTGAAATATTGCTTATAGGAATCCTCTGGCTTATCACCTGATTTTCACACTATGCCAAACAGGAGAGTCAAAGCTACAAATGCTATCCTGGAGTATTTAGGCAGTTAGTGCAGTGGATCAGGTGTGGAAATTTTCTTTAACATAAGAATCTTTGGTGGAAATGCAAAGCAATGCATCAAAATGCAAAATGAAAGTACTTTTATGCAAATACAGAGTGCTGCAGGGTAAATTATCCTGCGCACTGCAGGTGATTAAACCACAGTCTGCACTGAGTGAGTGAGCATGATGATCCTTTTATGATAAACATCAGGTTAGGCTGTAACCTGTGCATATGCAATTATAAAATTGTAAGACTCTTGTCTTTTGTTTACAGCTGTCCACAGTTCAAGGCCCATTGCTGAGTTTCCTTTATGCCCTCATTTACTTTTCATTGAAGTTGTCAGTTTGAATAAGGCAGCCGCTGGGCCTATATATACCAGGTGAGCGGTGCATCGATCTTTGCACCAGTGCACTTTTCGTCTTGAGACGGTATCGTTTTCATGTTACTTTAACTGCTGTGAATAAACCCCTCTCTGTTTGAGCAGCTTTGCGAGAACTCATTCAGTAAGGAGATTAAAAAAGGGGGAACAGGTATGGTGAGAGGGCCGTGGAGGAGAGGGAAGAGATTACCTCTGTTTCTTCCATGCAACTATTTGCTGTGAGCTTAATCCATAGCTACAGACTCTGAGCTCCCACATCACAGTCATTCAAACGCTAGTCTGTTTGAAACGCTTAGCCCCAGCTGCGCTGGAAGCTAAAGGAAGGGAACCTGTCATGCTTTTTTGTGATGTTTAAGTGGCAGAATTGTTTTTCTTTGCGTCTGCCACAACGATAAGGATTCATTTGATGTTGCTGAGGTCAAGTTGCTCATTGCTTAAAGTTATTTTCCACTGCGATAGTTCTAAGAGTCTGCTGTGTGGCGCTGACATGGGATTGAGAGGTGACAGATTTGAAGCAGGCAATAAAAAGTCTCTCTCCAAGTACACGCTGTATCCTTTGTAAAGAATGTAGCCCCACAGAAATCAATAAGGCTAGATTTCACAGTGGAACCCCAGATAGCTGTAAGATGCACAAATCCCTACACTGCTGTAAAGAAAAAAAAAATCTTTCGGTGTCACAACATAATTTGTGCACACATCGTGCCAGTATATTGCCTCCATTCAACAAACCATCTCTTTTTTTTTAAGGTATAGTTGAAATGACAAACGCTTTTTTTCCCAGACAAAAATGTTGGTATAAGAATATGGACATAAAAACAAAAATCAATTCCTGGAAGTTTTTTACATTCTCACGTCATGTCTTACAGGTCAAGTATAGTGTGACGCAAATGAGGTAAAGTTATGAAGTTGGGTTAATGAGTGATTAGGGTTAGGCATCTAAATCACTTGGTTATGGTCAATGAAAAAGTGTGTTTATGGCCATGTTACACACCCAACTGCCAATTAGATTGAATGTAAACAATAAGATGCTCAGTCTACTATTAATGGAATTTCTATGTAGTCTTCCTGGCTGGTTCTTCAAGCGAATTCAGTGTAATGACTGTGAACTGCCCACCCTTTAAGTTTATTATAGGGAGGCACGGTGATGCAGTGTGTAGCACTGTTGGGTAGCGCTGTGGGCTCACACTCAGTTCAAATCCAGTTGTATTAAAAATCCTCTAAAAGACACTAAGCATTTTTCAGTCCTGTGAAGGGCAGAAATTCTGAGGAAACTGCATAATTATGGATTAGGAAGTGAGGGCTGACCTTAACAAAAGACTCACCTTTCCAGATGAAATCACAGTCACCAACCTGTGCCAAAATCTGGTCCTCTGGTCCAGTTCCAGCTAGTATGTCTTCATTGTTGAACTGACAGTCCGTTGGGAGGATGCCACCGAGGAGACATATGAAAGGAAGAAACTGCAATCCAAAATTGTAAAAGCTCAGGCTGAGGACCTGGGCTGGAAGGTAAATGTAGAGTGGATGCTGTGGAGGTGGGTTGGAGGGGCTATGTGACAAGCTCCATTGTAAGACATCAGATGGCAGGACCAGCACAAGTTAATAAAAGAGCTCTCCACTGTTGCCAAAAGAAGCGGTCACTGACTATTGGCTGAAACAGAAGGAGACAGCGTGGTCTGCAGCACACACCCAGGTGTCATCACCCTTTGGTTGGCTGATGATGATCGGTTATGTATCACACAGGTGGAAACATCACGGATCACCAGCAGCAAAATCACCCCAACTAGAAGGCTTCTCCAACCCACTCAGTGCTGATGCTGTGCTGCTCTGACACAGAGTTTAGCATCTATTCCTATTAATAAATTAAAAAAGTCAAAATTGACATTTATCTCAAAGCACCACTGTATCTGAGTAGAGCAACACTGCACTGGTCGTAAGCTCTTAGTCTTGTTCTTCAAAAGATAGTCTCAGATTTGCCGTTTACTGATGAATTACCCCAATATTTGCCTCAAAATGATTCGCAATTGTTTGCTAAACCACAACCAGCATGCACATCGATTCAACCCATCAGAAACTGCAGCAGCAATGATGACCAGCTGTTTTGAATATGAGCTGTTGGATTCTAACTGAGACGTCTCAATTTGTCGCCCTGGCTGTCACTGAGGAATTACTGTGAGGGAAAACATAAGTCAGTGGTTTTATGCCTATAGGCCTTTCGGCTGCCTCTGTGACACATCATGGAGTAATTCACTAGTTTGGTGGCAATTTACAGGCAGACTCAACAAGAAACCCGCCCGGGGGCCTCGAGCAACAAGCTCTCTCTCGGGAAACCGTGGCCAGCCATAGGATTGCCTGGGCTGGGCCCTCGCAAACTGCTGCATGAAAAATTAACCTGCTCGCGCAAAAGACACAGCTTAAACATCCTCCCGGGCCGAGAGCCTCCTCTCGTCATCTCTTACCCTCTCAGTCTCCCCTGCTGTCTCTTTCTATCTTTCCTTTATCCTTTGTTCGCCTCTTCATCTCACCTGTTTTATCTTCACAGCCTACGTTATTTAGATCTATCACCGAGCCTCTGCTCTATATCTTTGCTTCAAAGGCAACAGCTGTTTGTTTCATTTTGAACTCAGACACTTATATATAGTGCGGGAGACTCGGTCACAGATATTGCGTGTGTAATGTAAACATGGCCGTAGTCGTGGACATCCGGTGATAATGAATCATTCCAGTTTGGTTTAGAGCTGAAAGTCAAATGGAAGTCACCAACTTAAATAAGTGAGGTAACAACATAGGATTAGTCAGGTAACTGATAGGAACAGTACCGAGGTGTCAATAATTTAACGGAGTAGGTTGTAAATCTAAGTGCCTTTGGATATTTCATACCACTGGGGAGCAAAGTTTAATCAAACAGAGAGACTGGCCCCAGAGCTGTGTGGGTGAGAGAGATGAATTTACTGGCAGCCCTTGAGCAGGCAGTAGGGCTTTTATTACAGGCATCATTCAGGGCAAAATTAGCAATGTGACCTGCTACTTTAGTGAAATAAATTGAGTTAAGAGACTAATGTGGATACATGTCATGTTAAATGTCATCATTAAAAAACGTTTCTTTGAATTATTGTGTGCCACGAGGGGATACGCTTCTCTTGTCATTGCATTTTTTTCCCCCACTCTGAGAATCCCTCAGTCAAGATTTCCCACATTTCTTGTTTTGGTTTCAGGCATTGCTCAACATTTAGAGAAAAAATAGCCATAATGGTTTTTATTGATCCTAAATGTCTAGTGCCCTCTCTGTTGCTAAAGTAACAATGCTTTCTGCTTCTCCAAATTGCATCAACAGATGTTGTGACAGCAGAGCTTTTCATAAAAGGCCCCCTAAGGCAGTCAATATTTCCCCCAGAAACCTGCTTCGATTCCTTTCAGCTGCTGAAAGATAGAGTGAGGATGTCATTTGAGTTCATCACTGATGGCTTAACTCACATCTTGTGGCGATCGCACCTGTATTATCGTTTCGAGTCTGTACGTTGGCAAAAGGATATGAAATGTCTTGTACTTCCTGCTTTATTTTGTTCTTGCTTTAGTTTATCTTTTCCGATCCTCCACTTCCTGCCCTTGTGTGTTTCCCACCTGCAGCTGTGTTCTGCCTCTATCTGTATACTAACTGCATTTCCTTTTTCTTTGCCACATCATCTTGGTGCCATGTGTCAAACATTCCAGCATTTACTCCCTTGTACCTTTGTGCTCGATCGTCTCTGTTCTGCTACATGTCCAGTCTTTGTACCCACGCCTCTTCTGGTTCTATATTCTTATTTAATGAAGATGATCTTCCAATTCTTAGCAAGAAAAAGAATAACTGTTCCTTTAATTAGACGTTTTGTGCAGTTTTGCTTCTTCTTAAGACCCCTATGGTGCAGCAGACACTGAACACTGAGATGAAAGTCTTTTCATCAAGAAAAGTTTAGTTAATTAAAAAAGCTTATGTGCTAAAAGGTCAACGCACTCCTCCAAGCGAAAATGGTGAGTTACATAAAGTATTAATTTTTTTTTTTTTTTAAGTACTTTAACATATTTTACATGATTTGCATGACTGAGTCTGCCAGTGGTTAGATGCTTATGTGAGCTGTGATCCAGCATTAGCATACACAAAACAAAAAGCCAGTGAAGGAGACTCTGTGCATTTAATACTTTGCCTCCAGTTCCTATAACTCATTCAACAAATAACTTGAATAAATAACTTGAACAAAAGCAAAGACTGACAGGGCGTAAGTGGTTTCTTTTACATATGTAACAGCTCTTTTCTTTGGTGCTTTGTGAGACACAGAGAGCTATTCCCACTTGCCCCCCTGCAATTAACGCCCGAGCCACCAAACCCCGCAAGCTGCACTGATAACTTGTGCCAAGTCCCCAAACAACCATCTCAACTAACCTCCTACACACACACACACACACACACACACACACACACACACACACACACACACACACACACACACACACACACACACACACACACACACCCACACACACACACACCCCCACAT
>VUQG01003484.1:26745-55546 GCA_015106755.1 Etia nguti
CTCACACACACGCACACGCACACACACACACACACACACACACACACACACACACACACACAGACAAAACTCATTCTCCCTTCCTTTTTTCTTCTACTTTTTGCTTCGGTCTTTGCTCAGGGTTTCTCAGACACACAGCCATGTGGTAATGTACCCTGTAACTGTTTGCAAGCGGCAGATTTTTCAGCGTCGAAGGCCGTGTCACACAATGCCACATTAGGAGAGGTGATGTTTTCTCAGTGGCACTCAACGGGCTGACACAATGTGACAAACTGTCACATGGGAGGGCTTCACCACCCAGGACTTTGCTTGTTAGAACTCGTGAGTAAGTGAGCAAGTGGCACCAAAAGAGAGTGACAGAGAGAGAGAGAGGGGGGGGGGGAGAGAAAAAGAAGGAGAGACTTCCCTCGGCTTGTTTTCTAAGCATATCTGCAGCCATACAGCATAATGAGCACAATGTTAACAGACTGAGTAAACATAGAAGGCAGCATAAACAGGCTGACGGCAGGTGACAGTCCGGGCTGTCTGAGTTGTGTGTAATGAGGGGAGCTGCAGAGACGAGCCCATAATGGTCTGGTGTCCATATGATTTTGAACTGTGGTCAGTTTATAGAGCGTGCTGCGATAAATCGTAAGTTTAACTTTCATTTAAAGTTCAACATTAGTAGCTGCTGAGGGAAATCAACAGTACATGGGTTCAGTCCTGTCTATACAAACGTGCCCTTTGCCAAAGTGTTAAATTTATGTCAAGGTACACCCGCATGCTCTGGATGTTCTTTTCTAATGTACAGTGAACTGTCTAGTTAAGCTGAGTGAGATTAAGCAATTGGATGCCACTTGCTGATGGAATGAAATGCAGTTCATGCATTTTATTCGGCTTTATTTTCTCTGTAACCCTGCTAAGGACCTTGTGTAGTGGTGGATACATTTTTGCTTTAAGATATAAATGTTGCATATCATCTGTCTTTACTTGGTCTTTATTATTTGATGGCAATCTCATCGCATGCTGTGCAGAGTGTACAACAAGCAAAGATCACTTTGCATTTCTACAAAAAACCACAACTGTGCACCCCACAAAATAACAAAAAAAAACAAAACGCCACAGTGTTCTGTCCTTTTGAGCAGTGCTGATATGCATTATCTCAAGTGTTAATATGGCTCATACATTCGAGCAGCAACCGAGAGGCTTGCAGAATAACAAAGGAGAGGGAAGAATAGAAAATCAACGACTGGCAGATTGAAAGTTAAAAGGCTGTAAAATGAGCGTGTGTTCAAATAGAGAGAGAGAGAGAGAGAGAGAGAGAAAGGGGCTGTGAACTGACGTATTATGCTTGGCTTCTTATAACGCTCCCATGGCTTTCACAAGCCTCTTGATTAGAAAACAGCAGCCCCTGAGATAAAACACACTCATAGAAACACACTGGATTTGCATGCAAAGAGACATGGAGCTTTTCATGCATGCATCCACTCCAGACAAATGATAGAACATGATGCTTTAGATGCTGCTCTCTCTTGCAGGAAGGCTTGTGCTTCCCTGCTTTGTTTGAATATTCTTATGGGTCAACTTTCGCTTTTTAACAGATATTTATTTTTAGACACCTTAACAATTCACCAATCACAAATAATGTGTTTGCTTCTTAATTCAAGGGAAGATAGTTATCAGTTAATATATATCATATAGCTGTAGTTATTGCCATCTGCAACAATGTATATGTGGTGTGTTTTTGGGGGCGGGCGGGGAGGTTTACATGTGCAGGTGAAATAAAAACAGCAGCAACAAGCCCCACACAGAATAAAACAGGCATCTGTAGCAATAGATATAGCATAGTTTAAGTTTGACAGAGCAAGTCCTGGGGTGGACGTGGGTTGCAAAGCAGCTTGCAGTTGTGAAACAAACTAAAACAACTTATATAGTGTTGCACAACATAAGATTTTTCAAGCAAACTAGCCAAGGGTGTCGTCTGAGCCATTAGCTGATGTAGGTTTGTGTGGAGATCAGCTGGTTCTGGCAGGACTGTGGCTCAACTAGACTTTCAGGTCTGCCATAGGTAAAGTAAGAAGTTCAAATGTGTATTAAAAAATAAAAGTTTGGATGATATAATGTTGAATGGATTCATCAGCTTGTGAATGATCCGGCAAGTTGGGTTTGTATTCCTGTACAAATTAATTCCAAATATTCATACACCCTTACTTACACAGGGAAAACGTACAGTGCTGTACCTGCATTCATCACACCTGAAGTCCTTTACTGGTGCCCAGATAGTTATAATAGAGAACATCAAGAAGCTCTGCATCAAGTGTGAGACACTGCAAGCAGATACATGGATCGTTTGTTTTATAAATGAAGACATGCTGAGGCAGCCCAGCGCACTACTTTCAATATGAGAACTACAGTCGCTTTTTGAGTTCAACCCTAGTAATGACTTGTTTAAATATAATTCATGACTGGGATCATAAGTTATTCACCAACTCGCTGATTAATTATGTAAGTCTGAAATGTAATATCACTGATTATGTGTGACAGCAGATTTTCATCGTTAGAGTTTATAACAGTGGGCTTATGCCAAGCAGCTTTCTTTTGCAAATTAATAGAGACACATTTGGGCAAATATGAAAAAGTGTTACTCTTACTTGATGGTATAGCATTGAAGGATTTTCGTCTGCAGTATTATGCACGTATCCATTAAAATCATTTATTTCAAGGCCATTATTTAATCCCTATAAAATATAGAATCCAGACTGGGGAAGATAAGAAGATTTTGTCCTACTTTCATTTAAAAGTAAAAACCACTTCTATTCAAATGATTGAATCCCATTTCTGAAGAGTGCTCAATTTATAGGAGGAAAGTAGTCATAGTCATTCTGTAATGACACTAAGTACAGGAAATAATTTGGCCGAAACCTTTCATCCTTTTTTATACTTGTTTAACTTTTCCCGTACACCGCAGTAAATCCATCTTTTACACACATTCTATGAAGCCTTAGCTCAGGATTGATGCAGACAGCTTTTAAAATATTGACTGACCTGTAGGAAACCCTCTGAAATGGCAGGTTGCCCAGCTGAACAAAGTGAGTGATAGTAAATGATAGAATGATTGACTGTACAGTGAATAAGAACATCAGCATATGTAGCCTTTCAGAAGAAAGCCTCCTGCACCTGTGTCGTTTGGTGGTAAAACAAACAAAAGCCAAACACACCCATTAAAAATGGACACTCAAATCTGATTCATGCAGTAAAACCAGAATATCAATGCATGTCATGAATAATTACAGCGTTTTTATTCCTTAAAAGCAAATCGGGAAAAGCCAGTACCAACATGATTATATTTTCTCGAGTCATTATTGTAATGTATAGTGTGTGCTCATGCTGAAAAGCCAAGGCGTTACCAAGCTTTCTACATTAATATTTCCATCCGTTTTGAAGATCCCTCCACCTCCGAAGTACTGCGTCAGGTCTTAGCTGGAGTTTTTCCTTTTCTTTAAAAACATGCCTTTCAGACATGGCATTCATCTGCTGGAGTTAGTTTATTAGGCCAGTCACTTCTTCTTTTGTCCTCCACTTGTCCAATTTCCTCATTTTTAAGGACACGTTGCACATCATTTGATCATATGCCAAATGTTCTGCTAATGGCTTTCGAGAATCACCTTGTTGGTGCTGAAATACTATTTTATGCCTGTCAAACTGGGTTATCTTTGGCAATTTTGTAGATTCAACTAAGGAAATAGGAACAAATTATATGTTTTTTTGTGACAGGCTGCTAGCAACAAAGTGTCTAAAGCTAGAATATAAAACTGGTTCTTTGCTAAAAATCTTTTATGCATGGGCACAACACAACACTGGTTCATTTCCTGAGTTAGGTTCAGTTTTCTTCAATACTTGAATGATTCATAGAGGGAAAAAAATCCTCTGAAAATGGTCAGGTATAAAGCCAATGAAAAAAGTCAATGTCCAAAGAAAAAACTTTGGAAGACCTTCAGAAAGCCTGAAGAACTAGAAGTCTTGCTCCTTGGAAGCAATATATACAGATATGAGGTGTGGCTCAAGACTTTTGCACAGTACTGTATGCACATATACACTTCATTTTGTCGCCAGTGCATGTTGTTGCTGTATAATCAGTTGCTGTCTCTGCAGTGCTGTCTCCCAGCTGATCTGTGGTTAATCTCTCTGAGCTCTCCAGTGGGAGGAAATGATGAAGGGAGGAAGAGAAAGACAGAGAAATCTAGTTACTCTCTGCTGCTGCTTCCCGATGAGATTCCTTTAGCTAGTGCTCCCCGGGGAGTGCTCATATGTCTAAAACCCTTGCGAGTGATTATGGTGATAGTGTGTATTTACGTGCGTGGGCTCATGTTTGCTTATGGAGTGAGACATAACTAAGTGTAAGCTTTTTGACATTTCAGTTTCAATATCAGGCAGAGTACCCGGAGAGCCGCAGGGAGTTAATGTCTTTATGAAATATGACTGATTCAAAGCCTCATCAGCAAAAGATGTAAGGAATTCCTGACCGTTTCTGGACTGACATTTAAGGCTCTTTAAGACTTCAATTCACTGAAACGGAAAAAGAAATAAAGGGTCAGCTTTTTATGTGTTTCACAAAAGATGTTTAAGTTGCTCCAATACAAAAAACCCCCAAAACATTCCCACATTTTCTCTGGCAATGAGTCTGTCAAACAAAGCAGTCTTCAAAGTAAGTCAACAAGTAGAGTCCAACAGATTGAGGACATAGCCGTTCCTGGTGATGGTTCCATTTGGTGGATTTCCAGGTGGCAACCGTGCTGACAGTTCTGGGCTGTTCCGCTGCAGGCTCTGCTCGCTGATATCTCTCCTGACATGCACTTCACCTTCGAGCACAAGAGATCAGCTGTGGAGAAGATGGAGAAATCGTTTTTCTCCACTTTCTTCAGCTTTTGCTCTCCCTCAAAAGAACCGTGTGCATGGAAAAAAAAAAAACACAGCAGGCAAGACAAGGATCTAACTTTTATCCGAGCTTAAGCGAAAACAGGTAGACGCGCGTTCACAGACAGAGCAAACGCTTTCACGCATGCTGTCCCAGCAAATGCATACTTTCTCATCCCACTGTGCCTTAAGGAGTTCTCACAATTTGTACAAGATGAGAGGCAGAAGGGGAGGGAAAGGAAGAGGCAAACTGACAGTGAGAGAGGAAGAGAGAGGCAGAGAGAGGTTGGATGCATTCTCCACCTCGTTTCACTTTTCCCTGGCACCCAGAGGCTTCTCCAAAGCTTTTAGTAAAAACACAAGCGGGTGTGTGATGGATCAAACAGTAGCGGCAGCCACTTCCCAGCCTACCCAGCAGACTGCTGGCTTTGATATTTCAGTCACTATCAGTCAGTGTGTTGTGTCTGTTTTATACACTGCCGGGTAAATGAATATTTTCCTTTTTGGTCCTCTCTCCTCCCTCCAGCACACAGCTGTTCCCATCACCCATCTTCCTCCTTCACCTTCAAACCCCGCCCCCCAGCTCATATACCACCATCAGTTGTCCCTCTCCTTTGTAGTTTGTTCAGCTCTCTTCTCCCAAGACTGACGTTAACTGCTTGCTGTGTTCCTCGCTTAGGTGCCAGTTAAGGGTGGATAAGACATTTGCATTTATAATTACTGCCAAACCTGTGTGCAGAAGGCACTGCTGGTTTTCACTGTCGTTACTGTCTGTATTTGAGGAAGTGGCATCCAGCCATTTTTCGACAAGCTTTTTGTGACATAAAGACTTTGGCCATTTGCCATCTTTACATTTTTCCCCCAAAATCTTTGATCATTCTAATTGGTATCTCTTGTCTTGACATGCTCTTGTAATTGAAGTTTAATAGAAGAGAAGCCATAAAACAGGTAAAGCAACTGCAGGCTGTGGCACAACAGCCATGTTTCCTTTGGTAAGGAGCTTATTTTTCTTTGGTTTGGTTTGGTGCTATGCTTGGATTCAACAGTTTGCAGTGCCATTCAAGGCACAGCCCTCATCATCAAGTGTGACTTAATGAATGTGCACAGTCTGTGCAAACTCTTTAGAGAGCCAAAGATGCCCACTGTTTGCCTTCCTGGTAATGAAAGACTTTAAGCAAACTTGTTTTATTTTCTCGTGTTATTCTTTTTATGACCAATCTCAACTGTTTCATTACTCAGAGCAAAGGTGTCCTCTAATGTTAACATAGTTGCGCCTGGTCTAACACAGCACATTACTAAATGCAAACGCATTAGCTCAACCTCAAACTGCCCAGACAGACTTTCCTTTATTATGACCCAACTTTTACTTGTCAGCTGGTTGAGAGTTTCTATTAAAATCCATTTGACTAACTGCATACTTGCTTTACATTTCCAGGTGCTGGATTATAATTGAGCTTTTAACTCCCCGCTGTCTCAAAAGAGCAGGCATGAGCTGAGGTTAAAATCAAGCATCAGCTGAGCTTTTGCTGTTTTGTTAAAAGGCTTTGGTCTAATCTGGGGACGGGATTTTTAAATCCTGCCTCCAGACTCATTTTCGCGGAGCCATCTCGAGAAGCTAATAGACGCTTTTTATTTGCATGCTGCTAAACAGTATTACAAACAGATTTAGGCGGTCGCTTTAATCTCGTTTCTCTTTTTAAAAATATCTTCTGTGGTGAGTTATATGATTAGTCTATTGAACAATTTTTTGTTGGCGTGTGCTACAAAAGTTTCCCCGTAAACATGTCCTTTAAAGTGTTTTGAAACTCTTACATCTTTATGTGTGCCGAGGGGTCTGAAGACCTGCTGAGTAAGCATGCGTGCATAATGTGCATACATCTTTACCAGGAATGCCCCGCTTCACACTTCACTCTGGGAGCTGTCCAATAGTAACACGTTTAGTGTTAGTTCTGTGTCTTACGAAAGACGAAAAAGTAATTTTTTCTGCAGCAGTGCATCTGTATACATTTAAGTGAGAAGAACTGCTACCATAGATTCACTTAGCCCCTAATAATGACAGTTATGAATGCACGTTTCCTTATCTAGCATCTTTTGGAGAAAAATTTGTAATATTCCAAGGAAATAGGTCGATAATTAAATATGGAACTATGTTGCAAAGGAGACTAATCATATCACTGACCATCCTCGCAGGAGATACGTGCTATCAATATAATGGGGACTTAAAATTCAGATGCAGCACAAAGGGTTTGCAAAATAGGTGGCAATTCAGACCTTGTATAGACCCACTTACACCAAACGTCGCCCCAACAATGATCCTGCTATCTCATATATAGATTAGTTACAAGGTAACAATTCAAGACCTGCTAACATTTTCCTTGTATTGTCAGAACCTCTTGCTCTCTTTATTGCTCACTCTTACAAGCTTTAGTCAGGAGGCACATTTGCACTCAGGGTCAGCCTTTCCACATCCTGCATTTCCAGAGAGCTAAATGAGACTCTTGCTGTGGCCTCTGCGATTTTATTGATCCCCCTCTCTAGCTCTCCAAGTGGAGTTTATGCACTAAATTTAGTTTGGTGCTAAGGGCTCTCATTAATAATAGATCTATCAGCGTGGTGGTGGTGGGGGGCCTTCTCTGATTGATTTCAAAGAGAGAATGTGTGTGTAACAGATAGAAAGAGATTAGAGACAGAGAGAAGAAGAAGAAGAAGAAGGCGATCAGTTTATTTATATGATTCAAATGTCCACAGCGGTCTTAGTCAGCTGTTTTTGAAACATTGTAGGCGCACACAAACCACCCACATCTCCTGGGTGGTAATGCTGTCATCCATCAGCATTTTCATCCCCCAAATACCAGCTTCAGCTACTTTGTGCTGAAAATTTAGTGAATAACTACCTAGATGTACATAAAAGCAGCAAAGTGAGATGAATAGAGAGCAAAAGCCTGTGAAATGGGTTATATAAGCCTGCATGCAGACACACCATGTTTCAGCGCACGGTTCTCAGACAAATGGGGCAAAGCTCCAGTCATTAAACAGGCACATTTTCAATGTGAAGCAGTCAGATTTCAACAAATCTATTAGCCATCAGTCACAATCAGGCAAGAACCATTGTTAGAAATGTAAGCATATGAAAGGTAATAATTTAAAAACATTGATGGATGTAGTATGCTAACATATCAGCAATTAATTATGTTATGTATTTGCTATATTCAGTGTAATATTTGGTCTATTTAAGTCATTTGTGAAGCAGATTATTTTGTTAGCCGATTAAAAAAAAGAATTAGGAGACTATGTTAAATTAAATTGCTGTTTGAAACCTTGCAGTGTTTCAGGTTTCAGATGTGTATATTTCTGAGCTGTTAGTGCTTTAAACGACATATGATTCGGTTATGTTTACAGACAAGAAACAACACATTGCTGTCTTCCATTGTTTTGTACTTGACTACCAACAGCAATAGCTATACAGCAATATAGCAATATCTATATTGGTAAAGGGCTTTTATTATTATAGATGCTTTCTAATATTATTTTTACAAAACAACATTAAAAAAATCCTTACCTTAGCTGACCTGACCTATAATTGTAAATCTCCTATTTTCATTTAAGTAAACATATTCTGCAGGCTATGATGTACAGTATACTGAGGAATAATTTGCTGTGAAGTATATGTGGAAAATCTGAAAATGACTGTGAAGCCTCCAAGATCCTCGTGACATTACATTTCATTATTTTAGACAATGACGATAATAAAAATAACAATAATGACACCATAAGCATGACAGAAGTATGACTAATGCTGCGAGTACTAATAATGGCCTCACCATTTTCTGTGCACAAGCCATGTAAAGGGTTACATTTTGAAAGCCCATTTAGGAACAGTGAAAAAACAGTGATCAGTAAAAGGCAGTGTAAGAGTGATCTGTTTAATGATTGACTCCACCGCAAAGAACAGCAGTGTTGGCACAGGCTAATATACAGCAGGCTTCAGAGTTTGATGGGTTGTTTAATTGCTACTTACACAGAACATATTAACTAAATCCTGAAACCTGATAAGTGGGTTTAGGTGGGGCAGTTAGTTGTCAGAAGGGATCTTATTTGGGTTGGATCTAGCTGCCTTGCCACAGGGTGCAGCTGTAATGACAGGCCTTTCAGCAGCCACACAACCACACTGAGCACGGCTCATCACAGTCAGCAGCCCTACAGGGGAATTATGTGGAGCAACCTGGCACCACAGCACTAGATTTTCCAGCAGACTGCCTCTTGGGTTATGTTGACAGTGAATAAGCCTTGAATTTACTCTGCCAGTCAATAAATCCCCCCTCACCAAACCAATGGGAATTGATGGATCATTGGAGGCACTCTTTTCTTCCTGTATGTTGCACTTGTTTAATGCTGTGTGCAGCTGTGGTGCTATTGCGATGTGTGGGCGTGTGTGCACTTCAGATAGACGTAAATATGCGCGCATTTGTAAATGCATGCATTGCTGCAATTTGACACAGTACAAGATCAGATGATGTCGAGCCTGCTCTTTACTTAGACGTAGAGAAATATACATATTTCATGAAAATTTGCACACATGAGCCCAGCAGAAAATGTCACCATTGCGCCGCAATTTGTGTTTTATATCAGTCACAAAACACTCTGATTCCTCTGACACTGTAGCACATGGCTAAGGCGTCCATGGCAATGTGTTTGTATGCCTCTGTGTTTGCAGTTATTTTATTATGTGCATTAGAGAGCTCTTGGATCAAAGTGTCAAACCAATTCCCAGCGCAGCTCAGCAGGATGCGAGAGGTGTTTGTGTTTCCTAATCAGCCCCCTGCGTAAGAAGCCACTGGCTTTGTCCCCTCTGCCTCTGGAGATAATATGACACATGCAGTTGTCCTGTTTTAATTCATAATAATGGGCTGACTTGTCAGGTTTATTAATCAAAGGAACTCCCAGAAAGCACAGCCTTGTGGGGAGTCGCGCACAAAGAATCGCATATCTGAATAAAATACTGCCGGCATCATGAACCCTCACGGTCCCTGAAGTTCAGATAGTTAAGCAATTATGTCTGTGTGAACCCCGAGAAGTAGCTGAGAGACCCGAGCATCCTCCAGCTGTTAAGTCTCTGAGTGTGACAGGCGTCAGCACAGCCAGACCTCGACCTTGCAGATCTCAAACAGCTTGATTACCTGCAATTTACCAACATGTCATGCTGCCCACTGCAAAGGAGGGAACAGCATAATGCACAAGTGCAGGATTTCAACCAAACTGAGGGCTGACACAGTGCAGCTTCTTTTGCAGCTCTAATATGTAATGCAACAAGCATAACTGATTTGAAAATGCTGTGTTGGGTTTGTCAACACAAATCAGTATTTCACCATTATGTTTTTTGTTGTTGTTTTTTTTTTTTTTACAGTGCATGATCTAAATTCTCAATGTCAGTGCCCAGTTCAGGAAATAGTATGATGCTCATACAGTACAGTGCAGCAAAAAGTAATGATATGGAGATTTGCTTGCCTCAGGTGCTAAAGGCTTTGTGTTTTTTTTTGTCGACATCCTCTTTGGTAAGTGGGCTGCCTTTGCGAACAAGGTTATACCAGTGCTTGTACTGATGCTGCTTTAACTTCGAGACACGTATGCTTCATACCCATAGCTTTATCGTACACGCTCATTTGCGACATTTAAGTCAAGATATTTTAGTAGCAGCATCATTTTTTTTTGTCTTTTCTGTATTAGGCTATCCAGTTTCCAACTTTTTGATACTTTTGAAAGATTATTTGGATGAAAAAGAAATAAAAACTGTGTTAGAAGACAAAAACAACAGAAAACCATAAAACATCATAGCTGACTTTCATGCAAGCGGCACCCCAGCATCCTGTTTCAGCAGGAAACACATTAACCACATTAAGATGTTGTCTCTGTGATTTTATCTTTGACAGTCACAGAAGCTGCAGTCGTGCACTTCTTTTACCTCACATGAACTTTTCATTCTTAGGCATTACCTCTTCCAGTCAAGCGTTTGTTCACTCTTTAATGTATTGTGTGATACGATCACGGTTGAGATTGTTGCCCTTCTGTTGTTAAAGATTGCTGTGTGTGAGTTAAGCTTGAGCATTTTGGATTCCAATGACCAATCGCAGGCAGTGGTGTTCAAATGAGATTGTCAAATTATAAATCAAAAGGTACAGTTTTTTTCAATGGTAACCTTAAACTGAGAAATCGTACATGGACCATTAATTCTCATTCGTTGCGTCATCTGTCTCTACAGTCACGACTAACGAACCAGTGCAAGATCCCCCCCACCCGCCTTCTCCCGTTCCCTAGACGGAGAGGTTGTGGGGGGAGAAGTTGCCTCCGCAGGACTGCAGCAGGGCTGGCTGGTCTTGTCAGCTGGCTGTGTTCAAGTGTCAGCTCGACTCTCTGGCTCAGCTTCCTTTTCAATGGTACCACCTCCCCTCTAATCCCTGCCTGTCATTCCTCTGCATTCAGAGCCCGGGCCCTCCCCTGCACAAGACCTCAGCATAACAGACTTCTCAGTGTATTCACACATCTCTCTCCCTCGCTGTCCTCCTCTCCTTTTTTCCACTCTGCTCCACACACTTGGTGTTAGTTCTCTTCAGATGTGCTCAAACTGCTGTGCGCTTGAAGAAAAGCGAAATTAGATTAGAAGCTGTATTATTAACAGTAGGTAATTAAACAAATATGTTAAAAAAACGTGCTCGGCGTCTGCTAAATTCCACTTCCCCTGTGTTGCATTTCTTTCAGCTGTTCTCATTTGACTTGAAAGTCTCAATTTGCTCCCTAATGTGATTGAATGTCATGCCAATAAAAAACTCAAAACAGCTCCGGTTGCAGCAAAATGATATCAAGACATTTCTCTCTCCCCCCCTCTTCCTCTCTCCAGCATGGTAATGTGCATTCCTGCCTCGGTTCAGCTGCCATGACAACTCCGAGGTTTTCTCCTCATGTAGGACTGTGGGACCGGAGGAGGACCTTACAAAGTACGTCCTGTACTCCAAAAGACAGCATGGGCATCTCAACCGAGGGACTGATATTTTTCCATGCAGTAAAGAATGAAGTGTGCAGCATGACATGTGCTGATTTCTATGTTGTGCTTGCAGAGTGGAAAGTGACAGAGTGGAATATGCTATATATTTCCCATGGAGGTGTAAACTGTTGTACTTTAATTAAAACTGTGTATTTGCGCAATGAATCTTAGTCATATTACCCACAGTCTGTGTTATTAATATAGCATCTAACTAGGTTGTTAATTATATTAAGTATTCATATAAATAAATTAATATAATTCTAATATAAAAATATCCATCTGGATTGTATAAGCAGTTAGGAAAATGAATTAATGGATGGAAAAATGAATACCACTATTGCTCACTATGAAGGTACTGATCGTTACTGGCACGCTGGCCCTTCATTTTAACGTCTCCTCACTCGTGCTCGTTGTCTTTACTTGCTTTTTTATCTTTTTCTCAGTCAATCTTGATATACTGTTAAATATTGCTGAATGGGGTATTTATGTAGCATCTAGATTTAGGTGCTTAAAAAGAGAAAAGCATTTTCAAATAACTGTCTGATTTTGACTGCACTACCTAATGTTTATTCATCTCAGAAGTATGTGTTACTTCCTGCCTTGCTGTTGTTACACCCAAAACACGTAGCTTTAGTTGTGTTTTCTATCAGATTAACTAGACATCTCTGTTAAGGGGCAAGTACAGTACAGGCTGGAAAAATAAGCATAAGCACCACATGTCGGCAAGGCCCAAGACTTTTGGTGTTGAAAGCTTTCTAATATCAATTGACCAACCATGTTTGAGCAAGATTTGGCTGCATGCAGGTAAACAGTAAGTTGAGAGCAAAGTAGGTGCTAAACCACTGGCTTTTGTCTCACGATAATTTTGTTTTTCATTAGCTCCTTGAAATTCCTAAACAAGGATTGGTGCATGGAGCAGGTCTTGGCTTGAATATCCGCTAGCTACACCAGAACCTGCAAAAGTATTGGCCGCTTTCCAGAGAGAGTAAGTCTGTTGGTGGTTGCCAGGTTGGTAAAAAGTTTGGCTAAAGGATAACCTCAAGGGAGAAACTGGACAAATTTGAATCAGGCCAACTATTTGATTACACATCACACTAACACAGATAGCATTTATCTGTAGGTCAAAATGTTTAGCAACAGATATCGCAATGAAATTTTGCCAGTCGATTACGTCAGACGACTGAAAACAAAATGATTATTGTTACGTTTAATTTTTGTATTGTAATATATTTTATATGCTCATTAAACATGTACTGACTCCGAGTGCACAAATGTTCTCTCGCTTAAATGCATATTTTGGTCACATACAGCTTCTCTGAAAGAAGATGAGCTATGAAAGCAAAATAAGTCCTGTCGCCAACAGAAAACCTGTTAAAACATTCGAAACTACACAGTTAAATGGAAACCTAAGTGTATGTGTAAACTTTGAATTGCTGGCCGTGCTGTATGCTGAATGTTCAATAAATCCATTGGTTTGTATTCCCAGCTGGTCTGGCAGCTCCATTAGCCATTTCAGAGGTGCTGCAGTGTTGCCTGATGGTTGATTTAGTCAATGATGCTTCAGATAGCTCTGTCAGTATGGCAAGGTGACTGTTGCTGAAAGCAGAAAGGGACTGACCTTTAAACCTCCAGCTACACAGCTGTGATAAAATGCTGATACACTGGACGTCATTGCACCTTTCCCCCAGCCTTTCCCTTGGTCTTGGCTCTCTCGAGCTCTTTCAACAGTCAACCCAGTGTATTATCTACCACCTTCAAGAGTCAGCTAATTAAATCACACAGCATAAATACACCATTCCCGACTTTTGTGCTCCTTTGTGTATGTATATCTTTAAAATACATCCCACAGAGCTGGAGGGATGCCTGGTGTTTCCTGCCAAAGACATTAAGCAATGAATCTAAACTCTGAGTGCGCGTCCATATGCGCTCGCAACCCGTGAATATTTGTGGCTTGTGTGCTGCAATTTGAATAGGGCAAGTGGAGATTCTTGGCGGGGCATTTTCTCTGTGATTAACAGCGGTGCAGATGGTTTACAGCTGAATTTTACAGAGGGAATTAACTCTTAATATTTACAACGAGACCACTGCAGAGCGCTTGGCTGTTGTTTTGCAGTCCTCGGAGCCAGAATCAAGTATGAAGCCCTGAGCCATTCACAGGGCACCAATCACACCTTTGCTTTCTATCTAAAATTTTACACAAATCTATACTGTTGTATTATCAGGTGCTTTACTTGTACCTCGCTGGATACAAAGGTCATACGTGAGGAACGGCAGCAACAAGGAAAGTGTTTACAGTTGTTGTTGTTGTTGCTGTTGCTGCTGTGTAACCACAAAATTTGAATGAAATCTTATTTACTAGGATGGAAAGTAATTTTGTGCATTTGGCTCTTAAAGTAAAGTGAACATTGCCTCTCTACTCATCCTTCATTCTGTGCTAACGGTGAGATACGGTCTTTCAAGAGACATCTGGGCAGCGGATTGCTGCAGATTTGTCTGTAGACACTTTTGGATTGAGCACATTGATAATATACTACTTCTCATGAAAGAGTTACTACATTTGGTACATTTTAAAGTCATCAGATGAACTCTCCAAGCTGGCACACTGGCTACAGCTGTATTCAAAAAGCAATTGTGTTTCTTCGCTGCCTAATCCTGAGTTCGCACCGTGGAGTTTTGTCATTGGATGAAAAACATGACATCAGTTTTCTTTACGTCAGCTTTCTACTGATGTAGAGTCCAATAAAGAATGCAACAGTACATTACACACTAGAAACTCTGGATGCTCGCATTACTAGACATTCCAGCTCCTTTAATCAATGAACATAAACAAAACAAAAACATCAAAAGTGCCCTTGTAAGAACAATGAATGGCTACTTTACAGGGGTGTAAATTGAACAAAGTATAATAATGTTGAGCGACAGCTGTTTTATTACCAGGCTGGATGTGTTGAAAATGCCATATTGTTTAATGCAAAAGTATGTTTGCTTTTTCTGCAATTCCTCAATGTTAACACCACATAGGAACTTTTAGAAATATTCTAGTCCTAATTACCCATCGATGGTGAGATGTTGTTTTAAGCTATTACTCAAAATGGCAATGCTAATATGCCAATAATCTGTTTAGCCCAAAGTATGTTTTCCATGTTCTGTTAGGCGCTTTGGGTGTCAGCAATATATTGAACATAGACAACAAGCTATGATGCACATGTGTATTCGGATTTTCAGCAATTTGAGCAACAATAGCTTGCCTTACCACACGGGCCAGCCTTCGCTCCCCACTTGTTTCTATGAGCCTTGGCCACCCATGACCCCTGTTCTTTCTTCGAATTATTTTTGATAGATACTGATCACTGTAGACCGAGAACACCTCACAAAAGCTGCAGTTTTGAAGATTCTCTGACTCAGTCGTCTAGCCATGACAATGGCCCTTGTAAAACTTGCTCAGATCCTTATGCTTATTTTTTCCTGCTTCTACCACATCCACTTTGAAGGTAAATGTTCACTTGCTCTCTAATATATCCCATCCACTAATGAAAAGCTAATCAGATTCTCTCTCTCTCTCTCTTTCTCTCTCTTTCTCTCTCTCTCTCTCTCTCTATATATACATCACTTTAATGCCTCTTTTGTTTTAGTCATCATACCTGACGTAACCTCAGCCGGTGCCCTGAAATGCCACGTCACCATTGTTTAAAAATCTTAAACTAGTCGAGTCAGCCAATATTCAAACTAACAAAAGTGGCAGTTAGAAGCATAAATGCTACCCAGAAATGACACATTTCTAACAAGTGTTGATGTGTGCTTGCCTCTTATGTGGCTCACTTTGTGCTGGCTGATTTGGATATTTAATTATTTGGACTAAAAATGGACTGACAAGTGCCTGAGAATGTGGCTAAACAGTGACACTATTTTCCACCCTCATTGCTCCAGCGTTCATCAGTGTTCATTAAGTCCACCTCCAGTTCCTTCCCCCCACATTTTCCTTTACCTTGGGAAGAAAAAAAACATACCTTTACTTTAAGGTATTCTTGTGCCGGATCATTTGCGCTGTAAAATAACTTGAATAGTGTCTCTAACACTGAAAAGATGTTAACATGAAATGAAACACAGCAAAAATTGCAGTGGAGAAGTTTTTATTGTACACGGTCCAACTACTCAACCACTGCTGTGGTTGAGTAACATCCCAGTGTGGTATTTTCTATACCACAATGGCAACATAGCATTACATATACAAATGCAGCAGGAGTGACCACAGACTAGAATACTCTTATTTTAATCCTGTAACACACACTCTCCTAATGTACACAGTACTGAGTAACGCTGGCGCTGAAAAATAGCTGCCTGTGGGCGTAGTAAAGCCACACTGGGCCTATTGTGTATGAGCTGCATAAAACATCACCTCGAGATCCATTAAAAGGCAGACCGGCCGCCTGACCAACCTGCTCTTAATTTACTGCGAAAAGGGAACATGTGCTTAAAACATGCAGTGTTAAGGCATGTGTCTCTCTCACAGCTTTTCTCATGCGTTTTCACTCTCAGCAAGGGCTCCTGATGGGCTTCATCATTCATTCCTTTGCATAGCATAATTGATGTGGTGAGAGGTGTGCAGCGTTTTTATGATCACGTGACCTCCTTTAAACCCCACAGTGACACTGGACCTGTCCTGTAACCACTGAAACAAGAAGAAAGGGGAATTATGAAGCGGTGCGCTCCTACTGGGAGCTGCGTTAATCAGGGTTAAATGAGGACTCTGGCAAAACACACAGGGTTTATTTGACTGGGAGTTGGATAATGGCCATCAGGAGCCAGATGCATAAAACGGGGTGTAGATTCATGAAGAAAACTGTGTGTGCAGAAATGTGCATATGCATTTTTTTTTTCATTAAAGTTACAACATATGTACTCATGAACTTCTTTTCTCTTCTCAGTCATGCCAACCATTTTCAGCTGCTTTTGGGTTGTGGGGGCAGCAGTATAAGCAGAGATGCCCAGAGCTACAGTACCTCTCCAGACCCACCTGCACCAGCTCCTCTGGGTCTACACTGGCACCTGCTCCTAGTTGGACATGTCCCAAACACCTCACCCAGAAGCTGTCCTTGTAGAGCCACTTCAAGTGGCTTCTTATGATGTGGAGGAGAAGCAGGCCTATTGTTAGACCCTCCTGAATGATCGAGCCCCCCCTCCCTCTGTAAAGGTGTTCCCAGAAACTTTTTGGAGGAATTTCATTTCTGCCACCTGTATCCATGATCTTATTCAGTCACTACTTAAAGCTTGTGCCTGTTGATGAGGCGGGAAAATATAGATAGACTGCTATCTATAGCAGGGATAGCTCAGTAGGTAAAGTGTTGGCCCCATGATCAGAAGGTCAGGGGTTCGATTCCCCTGAACAGCTACCCTGAGGTGCCCCTGAGCAAGGTACTAACCCTACACGCTGCTCCCCGGGCGCCCAAATGGCAGCCCACTCCTTCACTGAGTGAATGGGTTAAATGCAGAGAGGAATTTCCCCCACGGGGATCAATAAAGTATACATTATTATTAAAACTCAGTCAAGCTGTTTGCACAACAATTACTAAACTTAATTTAGTTAAGGTCAATTCTTTTATTCATTTAATGCCAAATAACAATACCAACTGCCTCAGAGCACTTTCTATTATCAGGTAAAAATCCTACAATAATAGAGAGAAAACACCAACAATCAGATGACCCCCTATGAGCAAGCATTTGGCAACAGTGGGATAGAAAAACTCCCTTTTAACAGGAAGAAATGTCCAGCAGAACCAGAATCTGCGGGTGAAGGGAGGGAGACAGGACGAGAGTTTGATAATAACTAAGGATTAAATGCAAAGGGGTGTATAAACACAGAGAGTGAAAAGACTTTATGCTTACAAAAGAAAATAACAAAGATGTGAAAAGAAGATGATTACTACTTGGGATTCTCAGCTCTGGAACCACAAACAGAGCAAAAAAGGTCCAGAGCAAAAGATCCACAGGCCCACACAGCAATGCAAATGGCTGAAACTGCAGATGCACGGATGAACATGGTGCAATATGTGGCTGTTTGACTGAAGTTAATATGAATTCAGCAATGAATTAGCCAAATAAAATGTTCCGTAGCAGCCGCTCTTATGTATAACCATTACACTACACCTACTGTATAGCACTCAATTATTAAAGCAATAACAATGAAGTAGAAATAGAAATGCAAGCTATATTGAAATGTTTGCTTTGCTTTAAATTTAATTCAGTCTCTCCTTATTTTCATTTCCACTTTTCTCAGGCTTGATTGGTTCTCCAGAAACGTGGTCTGAAGTATGTGTGCGTTCTTTGTTCTTCCATTTACATTTAGAGAAACGTGCACATTTGTGTGTGCCCTTATATATATATATCTATATATGTAAATGCTTAAGTACATAATACTTGAGGATTTATTGTTTTTTACATCATATCCATTCTTAACCCTGGTGTTCAACCTGCAATAAATATATTTTGACACAAGAAAAAGTCTTTGCAGGAAGCAGATAAAAAAAGAAAGTTTCACATTAAACTGTGACATTTAAATCCTTCTGGAAACCTAGATGAGATTTTATGGACAATAAAACCACCATTTCAGCGCAAAATTTACGAACTCTCAAAGAATATTAGCCCTAAATTGAATAAAGCGCTTTAATGACACACAGAGAAATTGAGTGAGAGTGGTCCAGAGTTTGGTCGTTTTGTAGTTTCGAGATAAGCCCTCTGAGTGTCTGAGAAAGAGCGCTTCCTTATCTTCCATGTCTTTATTCATACACTGCTGTATATTCACAGGACTTCACAGAGGCAAGCTCAGACTGCAGGGAGAAATGGGTCACTTTGAAACGGCACTTGTGAGACAGGCGGAAGAAACTGAGGAGGTCAAGAGAAAATATGGCGATCCTCTGCGGGACGATGATAGTTCTCCTCTTTTATTTTAATATTCATTGACTTTATTGTCATGACTCTTCATTATAAAAAGTGCTACCAAAGATATGATATATGATCAAATATTCATGTGAAATTATGTACAAATGCATGTTTTCCAAAGGAAGGGCATAGCACAGAACTTTTTATAACTTAGGAGTAAAAGGCTCTTGCTCAGCAAACCACTGTAGACAGTTGGACTTCTGAACAGTGAATGACAGAGAAAATCCACAAGGAATCTTCCTCAGCTCAGACAGAGCAATGAGTGGTGATAACAGTAATAACAATAATAACTGAGATGATCAATCAGAGCACTTGAAGGCTGCAAGCAACAGCGAGGATTTAGGACATCAATCATCCTTGATGACCTGAGCACTAGCTAACCGAGTCCTTTCCGCACATGTTGCTCCCTTGCTCGAACAATAAAACCCACACAGATCTGTAGATAGGCAGATATCATGCACAGCGCTTTCATGTTGAAGATAAATATACATGCAGATATGGGTGCCTGCATGATGTAAAGAGGTACAGGGTAAAGAGTGAATAACAGTCTTTATCTTAGATTTTCCCTTATTCTTATCCACCTCAATGCATCTTATAATTTTATTTGCAAAGCCTTTCATTATAAAACTTGAAGTGTTAAAAAGGTGCAAAGAAACACAGAAATTTCCTGAGAAACAGAGATGGTAAAAAATTTAAAAACAAACAAACAAACAAAAAACATTAAAATTGAAATCAGCAGTAGAAACGTCACTGAGGATTAAAAAAACTGCACACAAACATTTGCTTGAACTTTGTGGACAGACTAAAAGACCGCATCTGGAAATGTTTTGTGGTTAATGGTTTTATTGAACTGTGTTGTAAATGCGTGCAGACACTTGTTTTTCTGTTTGTACTTTAGTTTTTTAAATTCTATTCTTGTGAAGCTTTTACTGATTCAGCGTTGAGGGCCTGTTATGGTCGAAGCTGTCTGGGCTCTGAATGATAGGCTGTGAATGAGTCATTTTTCAAACATCTCATCAGTATACTATTCTTATCGCCTTGAAAACAAAGACAAAAAGGCAAACTTCTAGAACCAGCAGGTTCTTCCTTTTGCAAAATCGTTTTGCAAGCACTCATTCCCATTTTATCACATACCAACAAATGGCTGCTAATTTTCCCTTTAGTGTTGATTTCCAACATGATGAAGCTCAAACACAGACAAAAGTTCACTTTAAAGAATCGGTGACAAGTCAAGTTAAATCAGTCTGTATTCACACAGCACTATTCAGACACAAGGTAATTCAGAGTGCTGTCATATCTGTCATGCTAATGTCGACCGTAGATGTGACTGTCGCTGCAAACCCAGGTAGTCCCTGATACAAGCTTTGTGAAAACATAGTCAAAACAGTGGTAAAACTGTGGGAGGATGCAGTCCTCTATAGACAACTGTTTTACACTGATCTGTAATGACTAATCTTTAGACCATATGTGAACACAGGGAACCACACTCTAGAAATGAATACAAACAAAAGCTTAAGAGGAGGCTGCAGAAATGGTTTACTGATAAGCCACTTCAAATAATGAAGATTCAAGTAAACAGTGGCGGTTATAGCTGGTGTTCAGGAAGTTTGTTGCAGAGGTGAGAACCAGAAAAACTAAACACTGCTTCACATTGGTTTTTTATTCTGGGGCCACATAGAAGGCCTGTTCCTGTTCATCTGAGACTTTTGAATGTTTTGTAAGGAACAAGTAGATTTGTGTTAGCATGTGCAAAGATAGCATGCTAACACAAAGCTAGCCAAGAACCCAGAGTGATGTTAAAGCTAAGTGTGCGCCTTAGCTTTAGAACCTGAAATTCAACAGTAACAAAAGCAGTGATGAGCAGTCAGTGTTGCCTCGGTTTCTATCTGCTCATGTTTCTAAAGTAGAATCTCTGTGGTGATCGCTTTGAAGTCTCTTTGAGCTAGTTTTCATTTTTGCTTTGTGCTTCTGGTTTTGTGTTCATACCTAGTTACTAAGAGAAAGATCGGTAGCCTAAGGTTTATATTGTTAGCTAATAGCTATGTGACGATACTTTTCAGGTCTTTGGAAAAAAAATGAGAATGTAATGTTATGTGCAGTGTAATTAATTACACTAATGTAGTGACAGCAATACATGTACTATGTCCCTTAAATCTATATAGCTATGTATCTATCAGGCTCATTGTTACACTTACATATTAATCTGTTGTTAAATGTTTAAAAACAAACCACTTTTGTCATCTGACTATATACAGTGGTATTATGAAGATATTAAGAATAACAAGGGAAACTGAGCACCTTTGACATCGGCCTGCAGTTGTTCATTAGTGAGGCATCTATATTAAGCTTTCTTAAGAATTTGATTTCTGCTGTTTTAGGACCTCTTGGGAAAATGCCTGACCGGAGAGAGCTATTAATTATGTGAAGCACATCTGCTGCTGCGAAGGTGAAAACAGCAGTATCCAAGTATCCAAGCAGCAAACAGTGGATCTCATGTGTTGAACAATTCCTGTTAAAGCTGCACAGTCTCGTGGTTGAAAATATGTCAGACTGGCAACAGTATCTGAAGGCTCAGGGCTTTCATGTTATTATGACTGCCAATGGTTTCCCTTATTTTCTTGACTTTTTGGTAAAAAGAATGATGAAAATCACTTCATGAGTTAGTGGATAACAATAACACTTTGCAGGGAGAGTGATCCAGGGGGATTTGTCAGTCTGTTGATGACAGGCAATATTGTGTTCACATTATCGCTGCTTTTATTAATAATATCAGAGAAAAAAAAATGTCTGTCTTGCCTGTTTTTGTTCAAGATTAAAAATACAAAGTCTCTTTTTATAAATGTCGCAGTCAACCTGTTTTTCTTTTTTGTCTGCACACACTTTTTTTTGCAATTTTACCATAGTAACATCCCTCCATGATGCTTTTTGCTTCTTATCAAAAATTTTGTATCTTCACAGGACCAGTGGCATCAATAGCATTAGCAACATTAAGATTAAAGCGCTCAACATGGCCTAGTAGGATTTGTAGACGGAGGTGGTGTGTGTATTTTCATTAATAAAGTACTTTCTTAATACTCCAATTTTGATTCTTTTGCAGAGATGGCTGTTTTAAAGAAGACAGTAATGGTCAGAGTGAACATCCCCAGACTGTGCAGGCTTTTGGAAATAACTACGTCTAGGATATGTTCCTTGTTATGTGATGAACTTGCTACATACTCGTAGAGTCCAAAGTTATCCTGGGTACACAAAGGTTCTTTGTCATCGCTATTATTGTGTTTATCAATATATATATTTAAATAGCCACTAATAACATTGTTAAAGCCAACACACAGCTGATAGTAGTTCAGTGCATTCTTTAAAGAAGCTTGTTTTGTATTGTGAAAGACAAGAATTGAGATCCTGTCTTAGATTTACGACGTATGTAAGGAGCTACAAACATGTGACAGCTACAGAAGCATCATCAGGCTAATATAAATATAGCAGCACTGGAAATGTCTTTAAAAAGATTTAGGACAAAGGTTAATTTAAAAAAAAAGAAAAAAGAATAAAAATAAAAAATGGTAAAAGTACAAGCTCAGGGTCTGTGAGGTACAATACCTGGAGGTGCCTGATTGGGATATCATACAAGAAGATTCAGTTCACTAAAAGCTGAGATAGCTGATAGAGTATCTGAGATAGCAAGTATAATAATTAATATACTGGTACCGGTTAAAATATGTGATACCGTATGAAATGCTCAGGTAAGATCAAGCAGAATTAAAAAAGCAAACAGTCCAGAATCGCTTCAGCCAATTATTAATCAAGAGGGTTCTAATCAGGGGCACAAGGTGATGTATCGCAGTGAGAGATCCATTATTATTTATTTGATAAAAATGACAACAAGATGTCTGTTTAACGTGTCATTTTTAGGTGGATATCACCCTTTTCTGTAACAGTGTTTCAGAGTTTAAGAGCATATTCAAATATGTCAAATGTTTCAATGGGATGAACTTATTGTACAACTTGTTTCTAAATTAAAAGGTCTTGAATCTTCCTGTCTGTCTCCAAAATCCGAATAGATAAAACGAAATAATGATAGATTTTCTCTTAGGAGCTGTGCAGCTGCCCCTGATACAGATGCATAATCCACCCAGTATAACATGGATATACAGCTTGCAGCCATTGAGGAGTGTACACATATGTGAGTCATCTTTCTGAGATAAATAACAGACAAAACAGATCAGCTGACCTGCCTCCTTGATATGCAGAGCTGTGCAAAACACCACAGCAACTGCGACATTTGGCCCGCACTTCTTCAGAGTTAACAAGCTACAGAAGACTACTTAACCTGCGTGCTGCAGGCATTATTCACAGACACTCCTGCAGGAGTGTTTTTTTTAACAGCTGCTTGCAAACCCTTTCAAAGTATTGTGATTGAACACTACACATATTATACGTGGTATGACCTTAGCTCCAACTGTCTGTGTTGAACTCAAAGATCTTCTTTTAAATCTGCTTTCATCCATTGTTCCCTTTTGTAAACAACATAATTATAAGAAACCTTTCAAAACTGCCGAAGCCAAGAGCTGCCGTGCTTGCACAGATTTTCCCAACCCTGTTATCTAACAATCACAACTTCATTATCTTGTTATCTGCAGATAACAAGCTCTTTCCTTGTGATCACATATTAATTATCTTGCCACCCTGAGATAGCAAATAATATGTCTTGTTAAATTTAAAAAAAAAAAAAAAAAGTTTGTGTGTTGCGGCAGCGGGCGACTGCTCCACAAAAACATACCTAAATGTTGCTTTTAGTGTCTCAGCCCAAGCTTTAGCATTCAGTTTAGTTAGATTACAATCGTTGTTACAACTTCAAAATTTATAGGCCTACACATAACATATTTTGTATCTCTATAAACAAAAAATGGGTTGCAGATACACAAGGTTTAGGTAATGATTGACAGGTATTTACTGACTATATGAACAGCTGGAGTAAAGTGAGTCAGTGTTCGTACGTGCTGTAAAATGTAGGTAATACCTGCATGTAGACCTGTGACAGACACATGGGTACAAAATGCCAGACGAAACCCTGCAATTTTTAGCCACTTGTTAAAATTCTGCAAAAATACGACCACAATATATTTAAAACACATGAACTCAGAGAATTAGAACAAATTCTGAACACATTTTGGTCAAACTTTAGCTGTCAGACAGATGGCCTCCCATTTGGCCCTAGAATACTTCGCTATATAGAGGACTTCACTGTTGACTCAATGAGTGCAAGGTGACCATGTCCTGTTGCTACAAAACAAGCAAAACAAGCCCAAATCATCATTCCTCCAACACCGTGTTTGACACCATGTTTGACTGTTGGTAAGAGGTGTTTGTGCCAAATATGGTGCTATGTGTTATGACCAGACATCTCTCTTTGTTTTGGTTTGTTCAAAGCTTCTTGGGGTTTTACCGGGTGGAACTTTGCAAACCTAAGGTGTGCTATGGTGCTCATTTTAGTCAAGAGGCTTTGTCCTGGTGACTCTTCCAAACCAGCCTTACTCGCTCAGTTTGTGCTGTCGAACTTTAATATTTAACATGCTAACTGAGCTGTAGCTATGGGATTTTTTGCATTTTCTCTGAGCATCGCGCGGTCTGACCTTTCAATGAATTTGCATTGAATTTGTGTTAACATACACCTAATGGAAATGCTCCAGACCAGCAAACTGTCAAAACTGCTTTTATACAGGTGGTTATACTTGCTTTTTCACACAACACATAGCTTTTTTGCTAACTGAAGGAGTTATTGGTGTTATTCTCTTACATGTGAAAGTTTTTCTTTTTTTCTAAGACCTGTCATAATCACATAATCACAAGAGGAATATTCTTTGTGCTATAGCTGATAAACCTATTTGTATCATATCACATCATATTACAGAGTTATGCCCAGTGATGAGATAAGCAGATTCAGTACATTTGTTTTATTGGTGGAAATGGCCAACATCTTGGTCATTTCCACCTAAATGCTAAATATTTTGACGACTCTCGAGTACAAATCACGGACCCCTGTGGATTCTTGGATCCCAGTTTGATGATTAAATTTTAGTCAGTAAGTTGCATCTATGATTGCAGCTCTATTTGCAATCATGTGCAGTTCCATAAACCTGAGCGTGCAAGTAGTAACACTATATTCACACCTGTCTCGCCTCACCTAGCTAGTACAGGTTGGCAGTGTCTCGTCTACAGGCTAAAAAAAGACTACATGTACTCTGTTCGCTTAGTTGGTGTCAGCAGACGGTAAATATCAGGCAGCACAAACAGCAGGAGCTGATGAATTAGCTTTCACACTTTTCGTCTCTGTTTGTGCTGTAACTGATGATCAGAGAGGACGTCTCTGCTCTGCTTAGTCAAAGCATCTAAAATTGTTGCATTTGTATTAATATGTGTAATGATGACAACCTTGCAAGTAATGTAGGCCATTTATTTTTCTTGCACATAAAGATCTTAAAAGAAGTGCGATAATCGCGTTTTTCCCCCTTGCATTTTACGAAAATAAAAAATGATTAAACTGGAGTCATCCCTGGAGTGATTATCTCCAACACCATCTGCTTTTGCAGTGTTAACAATATATTCATTTTACAGAATGATTTACATCTGTACTTGTGGTAAATATTTTAAAGAAATACTGGGCTGCGATTGAACGTTACAATTCCCAGACAGCCTTCATGAGCCTGTGCTGAACTATCTGCATAATTGATTGATGTACTTGCTGAGACTTGATTAACATAACTGCAAAGGTTTGCTCTGTTTCTGTGACAAAGTCAACACTGGGCTCCACATACCGAGAAGACAGGACAGAGTTTAAGCAAGGACAGAGCCATTTCTTGTCTCCCTGCTATGCAAACAGTTCACTACAAATGACTCCTGTTGAAACACAAAGTGGGGACATGGTTGCTCTGGCTGTGAAGACAACACGCTCTCCTCCTGCCACTGCTGCCTGTCTGAAAGCCCTCCCCTTTAGACAGGCTACTCCTCTGAGGGGGCCTGTGCACAAGCTGCTGAGAGTGCAACAATGAAGCAGCAGGCCCCCCCGACAGCAGCAGCTAGCAGCCATTATCCAACTGCATTGTGTTATCGTTTCTGCAAAGAAACGTGTGTGTGTGCTTGGGGTAAGTTTATGCTTCTAGGTCATTACCTGTAAATAACTGTCTAAGTTTGCATGTTTAATCACTTGCAGGCCACAGCTAACCATTGGAACAGCAGACTAGATGGCAGCTGTCACTGTCAACGATCCCAAACATGTAAGTGACCTTTTAAAGCTGCCTTGCTATAGCATAATGGCTTTATTAATTATGCTTAGATAAACTGGCAGAGGAGGTTTTGTTAAGTGACCTAGTGTAAAATACAAGTATGTCCTTTCGTTGTTAAAGTGGCACGAGTGAAAGAACCACAATGGTCTAATGTACTGGATGGAAATGTGCCTGTTTAGGCAAATTAAGACAGAGCAAACCAGCATCTTTCTCTTGTTCCTTCAGGAGGTTACAGGTGGAACCCAGAGTTGTACAGGTACAAGCTCATGTTTCAACTCTCACACTGAAAGTTGTCAGTAACCATAATCAATTAATAAATGAACCAGAAGGTTATTTTGAAAGGAAATGTATCTTGTTCTCGACAAGAACAATAACGTATGACTGACAGCCAGTTTGCTGATGAGAAGCTGTTTGGCTTTGCAATGCAGAATTCATAAGAGGAAATATTTGTAGGCAAGTGTTGCGCGTGCTGAGTGGCACAAAACCAGACTTGCGAGGTGAATTCTCTCTAGCACACGCACACCATCGAGCTCTTAACGAAATATCTGCACGCTTACAGTATGACTACATTAATTTACTCATTTAGACTAGCAGCTTATCGCTGGCTCAACAGTCACTAGTGTTTGGCATTTTCTCAAAGGACATTAATTAACATGACGGTAAGGCGTCAGCGTAGCCGTACCACCTCGTAAACGACATCGCCCCATTTGGAAGCATAAAGTTCTAGAATAACATACATGACAGAGAACTGTGCAGCACATAAAGCATGTTCCAATAACAAAAGAAGAAATGCTGCTTTGGAAGGAAAAGAAAACGGCCTAAGAGTTTGTTTCCTTCTCTTGAGTATTTACACCCACGTGCTTGGATAATATTTAAAACCCAGCGTATGCATTTGAAGGATGCAGATATGAAACGGTTTTTTTTGTCTTTAACGTTTGGCACACGTGAGCTGTATTGAATATGGTGCTATTTTGATGTCCAACATGAAAATAGACTGCTGTTCAAATCCATTTTTTATCAAGTTCCCGTTGTAACTACAGCACAACTACTGTACACACAGTGGAATTTATAAGCTAGCATTCACAGTTTCGTTGTGCTGTATGTGTATGAAGTTGTGTATGTGAAGTCTTTCTTTGTTCAGTGTGTCGCAAAAGACAATAAAGCTCCAGGTTATCAGTGTGTCACCATGATAAATCCCTGCATATACACTATAATTCACCATTAAAATGGCCTGACAGTGATTCAGATACTGTCTCTAACTTGTCAAGAATTTAGAAAATGTTCATTATTTCATCAAAAACCACAATACAAAATGAAAAATTACCCTTTTCAGACTGTCTCTGGAGTTTTGAAGCATTTTTTTTCCTTATGGCAGATTCTTGACTCTTGATACCTGTTTGGCAAGTGGTGCACAATGCCTGCAGTGACAAAGATGGAGATACAGAGTTATTCCAGGACACCGAGAATATGTAGGCCTATTATACTGTGGAGCAATAGGCCGACTGCCCCACTCATCTCTTTTCGCTGCCATTATTCTGCACTGATAAATGACTCTTGCAGCTGCCCCTGATAAGAGCCTTCCCTGCCTATTCATCAGCTCTCAATTCAAGGCTTTACACTCGCAGCATAGAAAGATCTACACTAGCAGAATTAGTGACTCATGGTTTGCTGTCAGGGGAAAGGCTACCTCCGCATTTACTGTTCTTAACAGGGTGTCGATAAACCACCAGCTACATGTAATCAGGTGCGGATGCACTCAGGTAAACCTACTCAAATCAGGGTTTTTTTGACTTAGCATATAATAAATACTTCAAGATCAGCATTACACACTTCAAACGCCTAAACCTCTGAATAGATAGATGAATAGATATTGTAGAATAGATATGTAAACCTCCTAAAGCATCATTAAGCATAAAACACAAAAAACACATCAGGTTAGTTGTTTTTTTTTTTTAAACCAAATTTGACCAAACTGACAGAGACTAAAGCTAACAACTATATTTTTTATCTAATTTTTAAGTAGTTTTGTGAGTTCACAAAATGATTTCATTTATTTTCTTAACCTCAGGGAGGCTGGAACCTGTTCCAGCTGTCATATGGTAAAAAGGTCAGGTAGACCCTGGACAGACTGCCAGTATATAACGGGGCAGACACATTAACTGATCAAACTAGCAGGTCTGTTTTCAGACTATTGGGAGGATGTTGGTGTACAAGGAGAGTACAAGGAGAGATCCATATAGGAATAATAATCATAACACTTCTTACTGTAAGTGAGGAATATGAGCAGAAAGGTGAACATGTCATTCTCTTCCTACCTTTGTGTAAAAGTTATTGTGCACCACTCACTGTGGTCCCAAGAAGATGAATCCAACTCCTCTGGCATTTTTTTTTTTTTGAGATTTACATTTACATTTGTGATAAATCGTGAAATATTTTTAATAGATTTATAACCTCCCTTTGTTAAATATCTTGTAAACTATGCCAAACAATTCCCAAATAAAATTTCCATTGTGGGCCACATACAGCCCACTTTGATTTCATTTCTATGGCGCCAAATCACAACTGTATGAAACTCACTTTTCTGTCAGTATAAAGATGTTTAACTACAGATTTAATGCCAGGAATATTGTAATATCAGAAAAAAGAAGTACATATT
>VUQG01003485.1:0-13287 GCA_015106755.1 Etia nguti
CCCGACACAGGAACAGTTTCTTTCCCCTCGCCATCTCCCTCCTAAACAGTTGAACTGTCACACTGCTCCCACTGCCAGACTGCAACTGCACCTTATGTACATTCTGTGGTATTCATTTCACTTCATTTCATTCCTGTCATCCTGTATTTTATGTATATAAGATTTAGATTGGTTATTTATGGTTGGTTTACACAGCTTGTGTAGGTTTGTGTATGTATGTGTAGCTGTGTGTGTGTGTGTGTGTGAATTGTGAATTGTGCTGCTTACGTTGTTGAGATATACAATGCTGTGCTTGAGAGTCACCATCTACCGGAACCAAATTCCTTGTATGTGTCTGTGCATATACATGGCCAATAAACACGATTCTGATTCTGATTCTGATTCTGATTCTGATTCTGATTCTGATTCTGACTGAAGGGGAGCTTCGCTTATGCGGCCCACTCAGAATGAAAGTATGTGGTCAAACCAATATCACGACAAAGCGTGTAATAGACACGCCGCCCCACAGTGCTCATTTCACGCTTTGCCTCTTGAAAACGTGAAATGTAGAAGTTGCAGTTTATTGCAGTAATCTGACCCTGGAATGTAGTAATATGTTTTTTGCTCAATACCGACTTCGTGGCTTTAAATATATTATCTCCTTGTGCTGGTAACGCAGCTTCTGCATGCGTGTCCATTTCACGTTTTGGAGAGGCAAAGCGTGAAATGGACATGGTAGACCGGCGTTTATTTAGCATGTCAGAAATACACCACATTGGCAGCACAGATTAAAAGTTGTACAGTTTTACTACTGTTTACTTCCTGCCTTCTTGGATTGTTAACTTGGAGTTTTTGAGGCTACTCCAATTTTTGGAGTTGGAAATCAGAGTTGAACGGACATTCCAGTGGAAAATCTCAAGACTCTCAACTGAATCTGGAATGCAATAGATTTCCTCACTGATTGCAAGGTTCTTTTTGCATTAGGCCTAAAAAATTACAACTGTGACTAAGAAAACAACAGGAAAAAATAATAAGAAGATTTTATTACTGCTAGTGTTGGAGGCTCCTTCTGAATCAAAGGTTTGACAGACAGACTCTCCTACTTCAGTTATCTCACTGAGCCACCTCATCCCCAGACTCTGCTTCATCTACAAAGGGCATGTGAGTGGGATTCAGGAAATGCTCAGTATTGCTCAGTATTCCTTCCACCCTCCAACTATATCCCCAGTTGAGATCGATGGAGTCATATGCACAATGTAAGTAAAATCTGTCACTGTCCAATATGACTATGTAAACAATGTGGGAAGAAAATTGCTTCCCCTTTCCAAGTTCCTTGCCTGGTTTTCCAGAACCTTTAAGGTCCTTGCTTTATGGTAACAAAGAACTCCTCTTAAACCCCAGGTTTTTGCTTCAGCTTCTGTCAAATCTGCACTCTGCTTTGCGCGAAAGTACATCTCAGCTACTTCTTCAATCATTTACCTGTGGCCCAAAGTTGCCATTGGGCCAAGTGTACTTTGGAGCCCCTGATGCTCAAGCGCAGTGTTTGTTATGAACAAACTCTATCTAGTACAGAAATCCAACTGAACAGCACTCAGGTGCAGACTGAAAAGGCCATTACCTGCTACCCCAGGTTTCACTGTCACTGCCAACTTAACTGTTTAAGTTCCCCCAGATGGAGTGGTACCTCCCACCTAGTCCTTAAGCCACTTTAGGCAGTAAGGCTTCTTTAGACATGGCACCTTCAGGGCCTCAGAAGATATTCAATTCAATCCAATATTACAGGTTCACAACAGTAGTTGAACAATAATACATCAATAGCTGAAAATACTTTAAGTTGTAAAGTAAGACCCCCAATGATCATGTGATCAACAGCTTCATTCATAGAGTAGTGCTCTCTGTCATAGGTAAATGTGTAAAAATCACTAACGGTCCATTGCAGGGATTAACTGCATCGCATGAATACCCTCACTTACACCAGATATGATGCTCTTTAACATGTTGAATAACAACTGTTTCTATTAAGTAAGAGTTCAGCCTTATATGTCAGCGTTTCACAAAGAAGGACTGCTGCAAATTACTGACAAAAGGCTGCTCGCTGCATTGTTACCGGCACTGCCACATCGTTCTGAATAATTGGAAGCTCTGCATTAACAGAGTTTGTCTTGTTAGTGTGAAAGAGATGCCAGGGAAATGAGTTAACTCTGTAACCTGGATGATCTAATGAGCCTATGGATTTCAGGTCTAATTGGGAGATGGTGAGAGTGAAATGAGAATCTGGGTCTCGTTGAGTGGGCTTTGTGCCAAATTGCACAGTTAAGGGAATTGGTCAAAATGACCCAGAGCTTGGAATCTTACATAGGAGCGCGACCTTTGTGTTTATTTGGAGGAGCACTAAAGAGAAGTACAATTTCATGATGACACTTTTTTTTTCAAATGTAAATATAACGACGCTAGCAAAACAAAGAAGTTGAGTATTTTTATTTTCTTCCAGCAAGAGTGCGAGCAGAGGAAAAACAGGATAAGCCTGATGATGCTTCCAATCCCACAAATCAATCCAACAACAAAAAGATGACAGTCTGAGAGAAGTAGCGGAAGATTGCTATGAAGCTAGCCTGGAGCAACACTTTGCTGTCTAACTGAAACACTGTGTCTGTAGATATAAATAGTGGAGTGGTAAAATCACAGCCAGAAACACAGTTACTTAGTTTTCTCATCTCCCTCTGGAGTGAGACTGCTGCAGAGACACTGCTACAATTAGACTGAGAGATGCTTGTATCCACTGTTTTATGATTAAAGAGAAAACCGTCGTTCTGGCTTTTAATTATAATTTAGACATTAACATTCAGGACTGCCCAGCTGTTGTATGATGGATGATACACTGTTTACTTGATTAAATTAAAACAGATCATGATGGTCTGACCTCTACAACCTAAAGCACCATTTCTATTTTTCTCACACTATCATATACACTAGATATTCTGTGCTCGTGCATGATACAATAGTAGAGAAACCCCGTCCTCTAAAAATTGTTTCATATACAACTACCGTATTTTCCGGACCATAAGGCACACCGGATTATAAGGCGCACTGTCGATGTTTGAGCAAATTAAAGGATTTTAAGTGCGCCTTATAGCAACGGAAAATACGGAACATATACAAATACAAGTACGTTCTCATGCTGTAGTTCTCTCGTTATAGTTTGGAGGTATCTTAGAAATTCCTCTTAGATTTGTAAAAAAAAATTTTTAAACAGAATTCCACATTTGAAGAGACATAAAGTGATAAAGGCAGAATTTGATACTCTGTTTTTTAACTTGTATCTTTTTCTCTTTATGTTTTTTTTTTTTAAATTTGAGATCACTTTCAAAGCCAAAGTTGTACTTTTTAAAACATGCTGGTTGCACTTCCACTTGGTGGCTAGTTAGTGTTTCCATGCAAACTATGGGTGACAGGAGCAATCACAAAGAGGTTCTCTTTTCATCCAGTGGCAGCCAACAACTGCCCAGTGACTCCAAACCAGTCTTTTGGCCTGTGTGACTGAGGCCTAAGTGCATTTAGGTTTTATGAAAAAAGAAACTGTAATCAATTCCAGTTACATGAAATTACAAATTCCAGAAAAGAACAAAAAAAATCTAACGTAAGCAAGCATACAATAAACCCATTCCACAGTTTGAATAGTGCACACCTTCTTTTCTAGATGCCCCAAAACACCATCGTAGACCCCAGAACTGGCAGTGTGACCCTGATGGATGGATTCACTGTGTGCAACCATGTAAAAATGGGACGTTTAAATGAAGTGATCCTCCAGTCTTTAAGTGATGACGTATGAAACCTGCTTCCGGGTCCAAACTGCTCTCTTTATTAAGGGTACTTGTATCTCCCAGGTTTGGTGCCTGTACACTGTGGTTTTCCCCAGTTGATGACAGGATTGCATCCTGGTCATTTGTGGATATATGCTGAATGACAGTTTACTGTACCCAGCCTTCTTGGAGTCCCTGGTTGAGGTGTTTGAATGTGCATCTGCTGTGGTCTCAACTGTCCTCAGCAGGACAATCGAGACTTCATGTTGCAGGTGAGTGTTAAAAGGGCTTTAATAGGACACCTCCAAGGTAAGGTACAATGTTCACAAGTGCACAATGAGTGCCACGCTAGACATACAGCATACGTCCATACAATAGTAAAACTTGTCCCATACGTTGGTGAGCATGTCTGGAGTCACTGATGTTTTTATGTGATTTTGCCGTTCATCCAGTTGCTTGAAGGGGAGTCACACAAACCGACTCCTTTACAAACCCATGAAAAGGAAAAATTACAATCTGTGTATCTGGTGACGTTGGTAGCCAGTGTTGAAATGCCCTCAGGTCTCCTGCTGCCAGTCCAATGTCGTGGTAGCTCATTGTTAAGGAATTAAGGAAAATGTTGTCACTTAAAACTAAGTGACAACATTCATTAACAGTATAGGTAGAACTGTGCAAAACACTGACTTTATTTCATGATTGTTTCTGGTTTGATCTTAACACAGCCTTTTTTGTCACATTTTCAAAAAAGAATAAATTCTTTCCTATAATGTCACATCTAATTAGCACAATGAAATCTTTCTTCTAGTACACAAAATCAGCAGTTAAAATGAATATGATGTCATTTTTTTGGTTAAAATTTGAAGGCAGTCCTCTCATGAAAAGGACCCGAATGCAGACACAGAAAACTGACTGGATGAAGCCACTGTGAGTGTTCATTTTACCCAATAGAAAGTCCACAATAGAAAGTTCAACAGGACAATAAACAGAATCCAAAGCTGACTGGAAAACCCAAGAATAACACAAAGACAAAGATTTAAGGGAAAGACAGCACTATTTATAAGTGCAGTGGGAACAGAAGGACAATGATACACATCTGTAGACAATCAAGACAATGAGAGAAGAGGAGCTAAGTAAAACTAAACACAAGACACAGGAGACAAATAATGACCAAAATAAAACAGGAAGTCATAAACAATGAGAATGAAATGCAGACACATGAATCAAACTGACATGGAGTGAAAGACACAGGACAATGAGACAAGAAACACTGAGGTAATAAGACCCAGGACAGGTCATGCTTTTATCCTTAAGCCTTTTTTGTGTAATATGATAGTTGTTAATGATCATAGTTTTGATTGCACTAAATCAATACCCTGAATGGATGCTATTTATATCCACGAGGCATGAATAGAAGTAATCATCAGGGCTCTATACTATGAAGGTCGTTCAACTTACCCAGGACACCTAACACTGGCAATGAGGATCAACGTTCACACAGAGCTGGTTGTCATATCAGTAACTTAACCCAGGTTTACCATGAAGTTACCTGGATAAGCCAAAATCTGGTATTGTAGTGGAGGCCTCTGGATTTGTTCATGTTATTCAAATTCCACGTTTATTGTCTAAACACACAGAGGTTTATCCATCCATCCTCTTCCGCTTATCCTTATCTGGGTGGGCTGGGCGCTGGAGCCTATCCCAGCCACCATAGGACAAGAGACGGGGTATGCCCTGGACAGGTCGCTGGTCGGTCCAAGGTGTACCCCGTCAAGCTGTCCAGAGACACAGACAACCATTCACTTTCATTCCTATGAACAATTTAGATTCACCAGTTAACCCAATCCCACAAAACTGCATGTGTTTGGACTGTAGAGAGAACCCACGCACACAGATGTTTATGTCATTATGAAAAAAATAGTCTGCACAGGCAAACCATAACAACATGACCGCAAAAACACATATTCCACTTAACCAGGCTCAGTTTCAGTGGGTTGCGCTTCCTTATACTCACTGCACTGTACCTACATTGTGCTGTGTTTGCAGTATGGACTGAACTGTAGCTGGTGGTCAAGATAATTTATCTCTAATGCGTATGGCATGTGTACAAAGAATATATTATTAAACTGTTTTCTTTACTGAGAGGAAAGATGGGGTGAGAGAGTAGTGTGACATGCACAGGCACCTAATTGATTGCAACCAAACCAGAGCACACTGCTTTAATGCAGCATGCTGTGCAACCACTCAGCTGAGCATTCATCCTGACATGCTCCAAGTTGTATTATTTTTATCACAACCTCTGCACACAGTAGGGGGGCCACCTTTTGAACATCTTATTTAAAATTAGGAGAGCAGCATACTTATCAAATAAATTAAACACTGTTAATAATATTGGATCTTTTGCAACAACTAAAATGAACAATTCTAACAATTAAAAGGAGGAAATAGTACATGAATAAACTAAACTTGAAAGGCACTCGGGGAGTGAGGTCCTCCACCAAAGCCAATGCTCCATTTTACAGTTTTAGGGTAAGTGATCTTTTAGCAGTCCTTTCTCCACCAGTTTCAATAAACATGAAGTCTCTTCCAGTTTACCATATCAGAGCTGAGAGACACATAAGCACACCTCTCACTGGATTTTGCATTAATGGGTATAAAAGTACAGATTAGTAGAATTAGTTTCAGTAAGAATGATGGTTATCAGGGCAACATATCAACAATTGACATCTTCTTTCCAAAACCTTCAAGAGTATCTTTTTCTGATTAAAAACCTTTATTGGTGAGACATTAATAATTACAGCCATTCGTGAAGGTTATTGCCATTCTCTGTTACACAGTGATAGACTCATCAGCCAGCACATTTGCTTGGTAAATTAATTCACTTTGATTTGGTGGACAGAAATCCATAAGTGCATTCTGTGTTATTACGACTCCAGCAGCGAGCCAGTTGATAAATCTGATCATCTTACAGTGTGACAGACAGCCAAGGATGATCATCCTTTAAAGCAGACACTTTCACATCCACTATGATACAGTCATTTGGAATTCTCCTCCAGTTTATTCTGTGATTACTAGCCATGACACTTCGACAGAAGGGACGGGCCCTAAAGCAATCAACACAACACTTGCGCACACACAGCTATTTACATTGTGATGATAAGCTCGTTAACTCTCTGTGGCTGATCGGTATCGCCTTCAGCTGCAATTCCCCAGCCAACCATTTGTCCTGGGTGAGATATCAGCAATCACCATTTTAAATGAGGAAAGGTGATATGAAATGCTAATTCAGCAACTAAGATCAATACTGTTCACCAAGGGGAATAAAGTAAAGCAGAGTACCTGGTACAAACTGATGTCCTTGAGCACTCAGTGAAAGACATGGCATTTTTTTGCAAAACACAGAGATGCTAACATTACAGAACAGAGATTCACTTTCATGTTTATCTCAAAGACCTACCCTGTACTGTTCTTTGTTTTCTGACACAAGCTCCATATTGTGTTATAATTAGGGCTGTGTCTATTATTTCAACATCATGACTGCAATGTGCTCATGCATGTGTAATGTTTAATAAGGTAACTGTGTCACGATAACTTGCCGCTGTGTGATTCAAAAGGAAAAGTGGCAGAGTTCTTAACCTACAAGAGACGTGTCTCTGATACGCCATAATTTACTCCAAGGGTAAGTATTCTTGGATACATTTTTAAAATTAAATTTAAAAACTAGGGAAAGTTTACTTATCTCAGAGACCATCAAAGCCATTTTGTATGGGTCAAGTGTCTTCCATAGCTACAATGAGAGTGATAGGGTTGACAAGTACATCCTTTGTGCACCAGTCCCCCTACTCTTCCACTGACCGATCAAGCCCTCTCACTTCCTGTGTAGACAGGATGCTTAACATTGGCAGTGCATTACAGTCCACCCCCGTCTTTGAGCCACAGTCTTCATACGGGATCATTAAAGTCCACAAATAAGCCAGAAAAACTGTTTTGGATGTTATTGCCACAATTTTGAAGTTTGAGGTAAATTTTAAAATACATGGCTGAATATAAAACACATTTTAAATACAGAAAAAATACATAAAAATCTTACAATGTTCAAGTGCTGAATGAGTGCTCCTCCAGACATATGGCATATTTCCATACAATAGAAAACTTGTACCATATATTTGTGAGTATGTCTGGAGTCACTGATGTTTTTATGTGATTTTGCAGTTCATCCAGAGTGCCCCCATCCAGGAAGGGGAGTCACATAAATCGAGTCTGTTACAAACCCATGACAAGAAAAAATTACAAACAGTGAGGTTAGGCAACCTTGGTGGCCAGTGCTGAAATGCCAAGTGCCAATTCCAGGCGCTTACTGCCAATCCATCGTTGTGGAAGCTCATTGTTGAGGAGTCATCAAACTACTAGCAACAACTTGACAAATCCCCTCTAATCTGTTCATTCTGAACAGCTGCAGGCTGGTGGTTACACAAAACAAAGGCAGGAAGACACCACAAAGGTTACAACGAAAAGCTAAACTGGGAAAACGACATTATTAAACACGGTGGACCATGAGCCTGGAAACATAACATGACAAACCCTAAACATACCAAAGACCCACGAGAAAAACAAAAACTGGAGCACCAGAGTTGAAAACAAGAGCACAAGAGTAAAAAAACAAACAAAGTCTTGACCGGTGATAGAAAAAGCAGTCTTGGGGGTCGACCCAGAGGCCGATAGTATGGGCAAAACAGCTTAGAGGGGCAAATCAGAGGTCGGCGGCACAGGGAGAGCAGTTCAGGAGGCCGACTGCGGGGCTAGCAGCTGCGTGAGCATGACTGAAGGCCCTTGATCGGCTTGGCAGGCAGCCGGTGCGCTGGACGTGGCTTGGCAGGCGCCAGACCAGGTGGGGTGGCAGGCTTGGCAGAGGCAGGACCAGACAAGGCAGGACCAGACAATGCAATGCACTCAGGCAGAGGTGGGGCAGGTGGCCACGTGGAGGCCCCAGGTGGCAGCGTGGAGTGTCCTGAGCACCCAGAGGAGACAGGTGGCGGCTGGGCGGACTCTCCAGAGCCCCCAGCTGGCAAAGAAGGTGGCTGGATAGGTTTGACCTGAGCCTCCGGCAGAGACAGGAGCGGGTGTCGCTCCCACCCGAGGATTAGGTACAGGTGCGGAGGTCAACTGTGTCCTAGCTGGCCTCAACCTGGGACCAGCATGGGTGACAGGGGAGACCGGACTCCAGCCACTCCCACCCTACAATCATATTACAGTAAAAAGGTTTTAGGAGTAGGTACAGGTGGAGGAGTAAGCTGGGTCACGGCAGCCCTCACCCTGGGAGCCGAGACAGGCACAGGCAACAGCTGGGCGTCTGGTGTCCCTACACGAGGAGTAGCTACAGGTGCAGGGGAAGACCAAAACACTGCTGCCCTGGGAGCATTAACAGGGAACAGCTGGGCCCTAGCCACCCTCACCCGGGGAACTGGTACAGGTGCAGGGGAAGGCTGGAGCTATTAGCAGCCCTAAATTCAGCTAGCTCTTTTCCACACACTGACTGATGGATATTATTGGAAGTCTGTTGGTGGAATGCACATGGAATAGGTTTTGAAAAGATAACACAATGAACAGTCTTGGAGCTAGGAGCATGGATTGTCTCCTGCTCATGAAATGCAGTCCAAATTTCATTACCCAGGGACACAGTTCTACGACCAACTGGTGCAGAATTACAGGTGTGACCTCCCCCCCCAACAGTCTTAGAAAAACAAAACTCAGCCTTGTAATTAGGTAGTTTGGAAGCATAACTTAAACAGTCTTTCAGTCCTTTATTAGCAGATAATAAAGCTCTACTTTCAAACAAAGAAAAGCCTGGCTGAACATCAGTATGTACCGAGTCTTGGTGAACTGGTATAGAAACAGTCACTGATGTCAGGCTCAGAAGCACACACCCTAGTCAGCCAATTAGCAGAGTGTGCAACTTGGGGACTGATCAGCTCAGCTACATAAAAATCTTTATTATAATCAAAACTGACAGACATAGTTTTTTCCTCCAGAGACTCAGGAACACAAACATTACATTCATTACTTGGCTTGTGGGCAAGGAAACCAGTCTCTGAACGGTGGGCGGCAACACTCGTGATCTGCTCTTCCCCTGTCAGATTGTGCTGACAGTGTTAGTGCAACTGTCCCTTTACCACCCCCAATAGGTGATTTTGTGAATGGTTCTGACACATAGTGACATCGCAGGAAGTGGAAGGAAGCAGGAGGTAGGAAGTTTTAAGGAAATTTGCGCATGGCCTGATGATTGCCACAAATCCACATGCATCTGACATCAATCCTTTGTCTTTTAAAGCATCGTCTGTATGTATGTTTATTATTTATTTGATACTTACCTCTAGGTCTGCGATTGTATTTTGTGACACTCTGCATTGAATCGTACCTGTTATTAATCTCTGTCTCTCTTCCACAGTGCTTACTCATAGGAGGTCATATGATTGTTGGGTTTTTCTCTGTAGGTATTATTGTAGGATCTACCTTATAATATAAAGCACCTTGAGGGGACTGTTGTTGTGATTTGGCGCTGTATAAATAAAACTTTATTGAATTGAATTCAATAGAATTTTTTTTTACAGTTGTTATATATTTTATTTCAGTTTCACACTTTCTACATGATTAAACCTGTGGACAAAGAGTAATGGTCTTTAGAGTCTTAATGGAAGACTCGTGGCCATGATATAGTCCTTTAATTCCTCAGGCAAGAGGAGACAAGACACAGAGGGAGAGAGACGGAGTGGGGACACGAGAGACGGGGAGCGAGAGCAAGAGGGACACAAAGGCAGACAAACACATCACTGAGACACACAAAGGGCAAGAGAGACTTTTCAGTTTTAATGAAATAATTCTGGTTAAGTCTGGTTTGAATGGAAAAGATAAATATGATCCCATGAGTGTGTAATGGTCATGAATGGAGTTACATTTAGCTCACAATAGAATTTAGCTCTGATATAGATATTGAGTGATACCTGCTGTTCAGTCTCACTTCTTAGTGCATTTTACCTCATGTTCACGTTTGTGATATTCAAGAACAATATTTGATGATACCTATGCTTAATAATTATAACTGGATTGCCATAATCTTTGTCCACCTGTGAAATTATGTAAAAATTATAACCTCATAACATCAAAAGATAAGGTGCTGTTATTTATTTATTTTTTTAAAGAACATAGATATTCTTCCAATGCAGATAAAGCTACTGTTGACTACAGTATGACAGAAAGCACCTACAGCCTGCTATAACTTCTTTCAGTGGTAATGCAGGCTGTAGCAACATGATCTGTATGATGCCCACATTTTTCACCTCCTCCGTCTTCCTTATTCCCCTAAAGGAATTTGCTTCAAAGACAGAAGCCTTCATTCTGAACTTTTTCAAGACTCCTTTTGAAGCAGTTTGATGGAAGGGTGAAGTGAGGTGTTGTTTTTGTTCTAATCAGGGTAGAATTGGGAACTGAGGATAATTGAGTAAGAAAGCCCAAAACAATAGACATACATGGGAATATATATGGTATAAAGAATGAAATGACAGGTTTGATGAGAATGATGATGATAATGATGGTCATCGTTATAAATATGTTAACCCCCCCCTTAGTGTGATGAACTGCACAGTGGGAGGGTGTAAGCACTTGAGACAGAAGTGTTTATGAAGTGGCTTCCCCTTACTGATGATAACAGTAATTATGGCGCTCATTTAGAGGCATTTCCATTTTCAGTAACGAGGTTGATTACAGGAAGAGGGGTTCATGTGAAGGAGTTTAATATTTGGAGCTTGGTGAGTTTACAGATTTGAACAGATTTAAATTCATAAGTCATAAAAAACCTTTACTTATATATTTATTTCATTTTTTTCCTCAGTTTACTTTTGGAAAAAAAAAAGCCCTAAACAATTACATTGACTAGAAGTCTTTTTTCTTTTAACTGAAGCCTGAATAAACACCTGAATAGAATGAAGTTTTAACATTGCCAGCATGGCTTTATTTTGGTTTTAATTGCAGGAAGACAAGTGAAATAAGCACTTGAGCATTAGTATTCTGCAGCATTAGTATTCTGCAGTATACTACTCATCAGATAACAGATGTCAATGAACATTGTTTTCTCGGTTTTAAGACATGAGACGCGAGATGAATGCAAGGTGGAGGAATTTGTTTTACCTGTAAATATAAATGCATGGGTTAGATGTAAGTTATTTTTGGTGTGCATTCATGCATGCTGAAGATATGATTTGCTATGTAATAATGCTTGGGCTAAAGCAGGGCTATAGCTGGTTGTGCACTCCAGACTGACATCCAGGTAACCTTATCACAATGCATGAGCTTTAGGGTATGCATGTAAGAGTTTTGAGGGTTACATAAAATACCTATTAAAGAATCAAACTCCTTGAGCTACTAATGGTCTATATTTGTCCTTGTGGAGATAATGTTTTTGTGGTCAGAAGATATACGCACTCTCAGTATATATATTTTGGGATTTTAATAATTTCTTTGAACTGTTGTTTTCCCAGGGTGGATTGATTATACAGGATACATCTTTAATGACTATTCGCTTGTTTTATATTATATAGAGATCTTAAAAAATAGTCAGTGCTGGCAGCTATAGGAATGAGAAGGTTTTTTTACTCTTCCCCCCTGGTAGTTTGGAACTACCAGGACTCTTCTTAGAGCTGGTCACCTGGCCAGTCTGAGTGATCGGGTTAGAAGGGCCAGGAAAGTGACCATCGGGAGGGTACAACAATTTTAATCAACATTTTCCGCTGAGATGTCATAACTAAACTGGATTTTCTTGAAGAGACTGGGTTGGAATCTCATTTTACATTACAATTTGATTTTTAAATGTAAACATTTTGAACTTTTTATATTGGTCAGTCCAGGAAGACTAATTTTTAATCAACTGCTGGAATCCTGTCTTGGTATAACCTTTAGATACACAAATCTTCTGTTGTCACCACTGACAAAGCCTCACCATACCTGCAACATATAATCAATTCAATTCAATTCAATTCAATTTTATTTATATAGCGCCAAATCACAACAACAGTCGCCTCAAGGCGCTTTATATTGTGTAGTAGATCGTACAATAATAGATACAGAGAAAACCCAACAATCATATGACCCCCTATGAGCAAGCACTTTGGCGACAGTGGGAAGGAAAAACTCCCTTTTAACAGGAAGAAACCTCCGGCAGAACCAGGCTCAGGGAGGGGCGGGGCCATCTGCTGCGACCGGTTGGGGTGAGAGAAGGAAAACAGGATAAAGACATGCTGTGGAAGAGAGACAGAAATTAATAACAGGTATGATTCAATGCAGAGAGGTCTGTTAACACAAAGTGAGTGAGAAAGATGACTGGAAAGGAAAAACTCAATGCATCATGGGAATCCCCCGGCAGCCTACGTCTATTGCAGCATAACTAAGGGAGGATTCAGGGTCACCTGGTCCAGCCCTAACTATATGCTTTACCAAAAAGGAAAGTTTTAAGTCTAATCTT
>VUQG01003489.1:0-13074 GCA_015106755.1 Etia nguti
TGTGTGACACCCAGAGAAAATGCTAAATATCCACGTCTACATCTTAGACTCCACAGGCCTCAGTTACAATGTTAAATGATAAAGGTCATGACAGTAAAATTTAAAAAAAATAACTCAATAAGTATGGCTTATCTGGAAGGGTGGCTAGAGAAACCACTTCTCTCTGAAAAGTACATGGCAGCACAACTTAGGGTTAAAAAGTTATATCTGCACAAACCACCACACTTCTGGAACAATGTCCTTTGGACTCGTGAGACCAAAGTTAAAACGCAAAAAACAACTTACACCAGCTGTCAAGCACGGTGGTGTAGGGGTGGATGATTTGTGCTTGTTTTGGAGCCAGAGGACCTGGGTATCTATCAAGAACTCTTCTGGATACCAAAGTATTAGAGAGTCAAATGTGTGGCCATTTATCGGATAGCTAAAGCTCAGCCCAAATTAGGTCATGAAACAGGACAATGATCACAAGCACAGCTGCAAATATAACAGACTGATTCTGTTCTATTTCAATGTGTTTTAGTGTCCCAGTCAAAGACCAAACCTCAACCTCCTTGAAATGCTGTGGCAGGACCTTAAGACGGCTGTGCAAATAAAGTTCTAAAGAAAAAGCCTGTACGGATCTGATAAGTGTCACAGAGAAAATTATTACTTCAAGTTATAATTTCCAAAGGTGGTTCTACAAGCTACTGAATCATGTTGTGTAGTATTTAGTTCTTTGAAAACTTTCTTTTTCATGACTCTCTACTGCCATGGATGGGAAGTCACTATCAAAACATAATTTAGCAGTTAACAAACATAAAGCGTATGGTGTGTTTAGAGCTGCTTTACCTGTCTTCCCTCAGCTCTTTGCAACAACTCAGTGCAGTTTTATCACATTTATGAAACTACAGGGATTAAAAAACTGTATTTTTACCTCAAACAACACAGCGTTTGCTTGGCTACAAATGCCTCAATTACTTTTTTTGTGTGTGTGTTCTGTGCTATAAAGGGTTGGTATGACCTGACGAGTTCAAATTCAGACAGACCAGCAATTTGAGTTTTGCGTGTTTGAAAAGAGCGATTTCTTCTTTGTTGCCATCTTGCTTCCACAATTGAACGGACTCGGTCGACTGTTGCTACACATGCAACGGTTACGTTCAGTTTTATTGCACAGTTCAAACGGTATCGTGTCTCTTTCAACACTACAGGAGAACTTTGTGGATCAGAGATGAATAGGGAGAGGTAAAGTAGGGGCGGGGTTGTGCTCGTAGAGAGTGCAGTGACGGATGATGCAAACACTGGTACAGCTTTACTGAAGGAAGACTTAATGTCAGTCAACATCAAACTATTCCTATAAAAAGGTATAGTAAAGTATCAATATATCTTGCGAATATGATATGACAATAAAAATCCGGTCTTGGACTCGTTTAGGGTAAAAAGTTCAGTTCGTGTTAGTTTGAGTCCCTTAGCTTCAACTTCAACTGCGAGCCCAACTTTAAATACTCAAGTTATTAAAGTAAGACTGATGCTTTGTTTATCTGACTCGGTAAAATCAGGCTGAAAAATGTTCAAAATCGCTTCAGAGAACTTGCTGTGGAGAAACTGGGTCATGGCTCAAGTAAAAGTAATACGATTCATCGGAGAAAGATAATGGAAAAAAATGAGGCACATTTATCAATTTACTTTCGTTGGCCACTTTGAAATGTTTTCTTCTGGTCTCTGCTGGTATATGGATTTAATAAAAATAAACTTCAAGTTCAGGCCTCTTATTCAAAGACTGTCTAACCAACTCCTGCCCCTCCTGGATCTTCACTCCCGTCTACTGGCAGCAGTGCAGTACGGTAAAAGGTCACACTGACATTGCCTTGGATTTTCTGACCCATAGTGAGCAATAGGAAGTGCGTATGTTTGCCTATTTAGACATTTGCATCAAAGAGGAAAAAAAACAAAGAAACCTGTCCCAGTTTTTCAAAGTCTATTCCTCCTGATCAAATCCATGAAAAGACCAAAAAGCTACGTGTTTGAAGTTACGATCACACATTTTTAAAGGCATCGTACTTGCTACACTAACGCTCACATTGAAATTTTCCTGCACTGATGTGACAGCAAGCGAGAATGCTGTCATGTTTTATTCAGCGTGAATGCAGCTTTACCATGAAAGTCAGCAAGATGGAAACTAATGCCCACTTGTTCACATTCCTTCAGATTACCTGCAGTAATTTCCTTCATTTAACACTTTAGCTTTTTCCATTACACCCACTCACTAATATGTAAATATGAAACAAGTTTGATCATGCTGGGCACATCCCAGACAAGGTCATGAGCGCAGAAAGGCAATTAAAAGGAGGGGATTCAATATTTTCCTATGAATAAGGCAAGAAGAAAAAAAAAAAACACTTTGTAAAAACAAGGACAGTTTGTATAATCTTAAACCTAATTTCCCCTAACTGGCTACTCTGCTGTCTGGGCACTTAACTTGAAGCACACAACAAAGTGACAGTGTAGCGTAAAAAAAAGAAAAAGAAAGCACACATCTGTTCTTTTACATAACGAAAAAAATGTATTACTTCACTTAGATGTGTCATTTCAATAACTTTATGCTGGAATAAATGCTCCCACTCAACGGGGGGAGGGGTTTGTATGCAAACATTAGTCATATTAGTCAGAGTTAAAATAAGAGAGGTCAAAGGAACAGGCAAGTGTGTTTTTACTTGTTCTTACTTGTGTGTGCCGACTGAGGTCCAGAGTGGAGAATTGATCTCTCGGAGGCTCAGAAGTAGTAAGTCTGTGAATACCAATCAGCGGTAATTAATAGCAGCTAATGGACTCTCTCTGTTCTCGTCTCTCTTCAGTCTCCATTTATTCCTTCCAACGTTTCTCTCTCCTTTTTATTATGCAGCCATAATGCACGCAAAGGGGAATAATTATTATTTTCTCTGTAACTGTCCTTGCTATATGCTCCCAGACTGACATTTCAAACTTCTACATCACAAGTGGCTTTTTAAGAAGTGGAAGTGTTTTGCAACAGCCTAATGAAGCACTTTGAAAAAAAAAAATGAAAATTTTATGAGAAAGGTTATTTAACTCCAGAGATCCAGACAAAAGTAGCGAAACACAGTTTTTGTTGGAGGGGAAAAAGGACAAATCAAAAAGCACATAATTTAAAGCCCTCTGTACCCCCACATTATCACTTTTAGATGACAGGGTTTGATGCAAAGCGTATTGCGGAAACCTGAAATTACGAATCCAACCTTCCAAGTACAAATGACAAGACATTCTCGTTACTCTGAAAACTCTAATTATTTTCAGAAATTATTTTCAAAAATATTCAGTTGTGAAAAATAAAACTGAGTACACCCCAAGATTGCAATTGGGGAATATTAGCCTTACTGATCATTGACAGCTGATATTTATCAATTGTCAGATCAATTTCATATTTGCTATGAATATTTTAACATAATGCTTTGCAATTTTATTTATTTATTTACTAGCATTGGCACAAATGGGGGAATAAATATGGTAAATTTTTCAATAACCATGCTGTGTTGTTACTTCTATTAACTTTCTCAATACTAACAAATGCAATGTTTCTCATGTCCTCCTTCGCCTCAGTGGCTCAAAGTTCAACCCACACACCTGTCACTCATCCATCACCTAGCCGAAATAAAAGGATCTACAATATAAATCTTCTCTTTTTAAATAAGAGTTTTGTTTTGCTTTTTAAATCAATATTTCACTGTATGGAAAACATATTAGTAAACGTATTAGAACAGTTTCTTTCCTACTTCAAGACGTGAGAGCTGATCACAAAGATGCAGAAAAAAATCAAAAGCATAATCCCAACAACAAAACAGAGCTAAAGCAGGATGGAAATTACCTGAACCAACTGTATGCCTTTATCAGTCTCCTTGTCGGTAAAGGATATGTCAGATAGTGTGGAAACAGCCTCACTCCTGAATATTAGTGCATGTTCATGTTTTGTCAATGAGGACCTGAACTTAAGTGCTATTTGGGGAGGGCTGGTTGAGGTCTGTGATGCAGCAGCAACTGATCTTATGGTTCACTCACATTAGAGTAAAAAGAGGACTGCAGAGGTTGAGCGTGCAACACTCTCAACCTCTGGGTGACCACTTTTGATCGCAAAGCAACTGCTTCGCACCTGCTTCGCACCTGCTTCCAAACAGTCATGGGCTGACTCAGACCGACTACAATAAATTACAAATAATCGGCAAAGGATTGCAAAAAACTGCCGTCTAATTTGGACATTCAGACAGACATTTAATCATTTTAGTATCACTTGGGATGGGAGTCGAGAACCAGTTCTTGGAGAGAGCGAATTCTCAATTAGTTCCCAGTAGTTCAATTCCTTGCAATTCCTATCGATCCCACTCATCTGTTCCCTTTACACTTTTGCTACAATTAGCCGACTTCATTTCATGTGCCAAAAGAGAAAAATAGCAGTGCAGTCTACAGCGTGGATATGGAAATTACTTTTATTGTAATTGCACAAAGAGACGAGAGCACAATGACAAAGTGCAATCTGCGTCCAGAACAGATAAAACTGTATTTTGCTGCTAAGACAACTTCAGCTCTCTGCAAGCATGTTAACTCCTGGTAACGCTAAGCTAGCCAAGAACCTAGAGTGATGTAAAAGCTGAGTGTATGCTGACCCCAGCCCAGCAGCCAGAACCTGAATTTACAGTTAACAAACTGAGGAGTAGTTGGGCTGCAGCCCATTTAATTTTTCTAAAGTAGAATCACTGCCGCGATTGTTTTTTGTGCTGGTTTTCATCTTTTCTTTTTTTTGTTAGCTTTGTGTTCATATCGAAATACTAAGAGAAAGATAATCTGTCCTCATTAGGATAGAGATTTGTGTTGGTTTGAGGGACTGTAGCCCATAGGTTTACATTGTTAAATTATAGTAATTATGAGACGATGCTTTTCACATCATTTCACAGAGAAATGCAAAAGTAATGTAATAAGTAGTGTAACAAATTACTTTCTCCTTGGAGTAATTTAACAACATACTGCATTACTTTTAAGAAAAGTGTTCTGTTAATACTTGTAATACATCAATTTTTTTGAGTAATGACCCCAATGCTGATCACAACAAAGAGAGAAGAATACCTCCAACATGCACAAACATTTGAAAACACAGCATGTAATTAATTTTCTGAATGTTTTATCTTTGATATGCTTTCTTAGAGATTACGGTGACTCCCAAAGGGGAGCTATTGAGAACTCAATGAGACTCAATAATAGTACTGATAAGGAATCGAATCAATGAGTGATACCGATAATGGAATCAGAATCGCTAAATTCTTATCAATTCCGGTCCTTAAGTATCACAAACGCAATACATGGGATTTCTAAAATTACCCCCAACTGTTCTGATGCATCAACATCACTTTGAAGTCAGCAGCTGACTGTGAGTGGTCACTTGTGCACAAGAGCACAAGCTTACTGCAGATGGTTGCAAAAATTCTGATCCATGCTACCGTCTCCAATCACTACCTTCCCCAGTGTGGTGTTAAGTGTGTGGCACACCGTAATCTACGAAGGACAGGCTACTGTCAGAGATTTAAAGAGGATGAGGGGGAGTCAGCTAATTCAAGTAAAGAGGAGGAAGAGAATAAAAGACAAATGTCAGAAAAATAAAAATGAAGAGGCCGATTGGTGTACAGCCCGAGAAGAACGAGACATAACAGGGGGCACAGGGACAAAGACGACATGTCAAAGAGAAAGAGCGGCACGGAGGGCTGATATACAGATGAGAGGTGGATGGAGTACAGGCTGTACTTGCAAGCTCATTAAACAGTGCAGTATCTGATGGGTAAAGAAAGAAAGCAATGGAAAGAAACTGTCCTAATCACTGCTGCCTGGCCAGAAAAAGATCAATCATCAATGACAAGGAAGATGGATGTAAAGAATAAGCCTCCTGGTGATCCCAAGTTACCCCCGCTGAGACTTTTCGCATCATTACTGTGTGGGTTTTTTTTTTTTTCAATTGCTCATATGCAGTTTGCTCAAGGGAAAGTTTGGGAGTTTGATCGCATGATGGCTGATGGTGGGACGATCTGGCAGGGTGGGTATCAGACCCCAAGTCAGGTACTGGATAATCAACAGATCATTTTATTGGTTTTAATTGAAAAAATAATATCTGCAGTCATTCTGAGTATAAGTAGATAAGCCCCCTGCTAGTCCTTTTTTTTTTTCTCATGGCGCTAATGACTTGTGCAAGTGATCACAGGAGTAAATTGGGACTAGTCAAGGAATTAATGCTTATACCTTAACCAAAAGTATAAGCAATTTCCTCTTATTTCTAGACATTTAATAAACAGTCATTTTTTTCAATAAATAAAGCAATCATAGTGATTTTCTTTAAGGAGAGGGGAAACACCTCTACGGGGGCAGAAACATTTTGTGTATGGAGGGGAAGAAGAAAACTGCAATAGTCCCATCTCGACTTCAACATGTCAGTTCTAACAGCAAACACTATATTAAAATTGCATACGGTCTAGGCTGATGTATTTTACTGAATATATTTTAAAGCAACTTTTTTGTCTTTGTTTGAAAGTTATACACAACTCAGCACACAAATGAATTGAAGTGGAAAAATCAGTCCCTTTCCTAGTAAGCGCAGAGTAGATCTAAAGTAGCTTATTGGAGAGGTACTGAAAACACTTGAGTTATTTTTATAATGAAGACAAGTAGAGTAGCAGTAAAGCCAAAAGGCTTTAATGATCTTGGGAACTTGTGGACAAGTGATGGTAAAATGAAGTGTGAGGTGGACAGGCAGAAAGGTGCAGCATCAGCAGTAATGTAAGCACTGCGCTGGGCCGTTGCGGAGCTTTTGATTTACAAAGTCAATCTAAGTTCCAACCCTCACATATGGTCATGAGCTCTGGGTAGAGACTAGAAGAATGAGCTCTGTGGCTCGCCTCAGCCTTAGAGATGGGGTGAAGAGGTTGGCTCCTTTGAATTAAAAGAAGTGAGTTCAGCTGTTTTAAGCTAGAGTGCCTCCTTTGGAGATTTTTCTGGGCACACTGAGAGGAGACTTCAGGGTAGAACCAGAACCTGCTAGAAGGATTATATATATATCATCTAGCTAGGGGCCATTTCAGGATCCTCCAGAATAAGAGGAAACTTTGCTGAGGACAGGTACATGTGGAATACCCTGCTTAGGCTGGGATCACCATGACAGGATCTTGAATAACCAGAGGGAGGATGTATAGGCTAAAACCTCATGTTTTAGCATTCACCACATCCTGTTATTTGACACTTGTGATACACAGTCCACTGTGAATCATCAAAGGTTCATCGGGGTTCATCTTGAAGTCCACAGCTCACTTTCAAAAGGATTTCAACGTGAGATACTCTGTCCATCAGAACTTGTGCATAATTGATTTAATAGGCTGCCCAAAAGTCACATTCTCATTCACCTTCTGATAGAGAGCAGTGCCTCGAGGTTGTACTAAAAATTACTTCGCTTGATCACAAAATGCTAATCCATCTGGTGTTTTTCAGGCTGCTTCAAAATGACGCAGGACTTTGAATCAGGCCTAACAAGTCACCCGAACCAGGCAACAAACACCGTTTAAAATTAGCTTCAGGAGGCACTGACCATTTAGCAACAGGCTAATCTCACAGCAAATCTGTGCGTGCTCTCCTTTGTAACCTGATAAGGGATATAATTAACTTGCTACTCTCTAAGCTTTTATACTACAAAAGCATCTTAGAGTAATGAGGACAGATTTACCTCCAGCTTTTTTCTTTCCTTTGAAGAATTTACATTTCTATCAGAACTAATTCCTTATTTTTGTGCAACTGATACTGTTAGAGCAGATTCTGACAGGCTGTGCATACCAATCAGAGCGTGCTTTAACAGATGAAACATGTCATGTGGTCGAGCACAAGAGTCTAACACAACTGAACTTCTGCAACCAACGAGAAGCACAACACCAGGGCTTTATTCATCAAATACTTGTCAGAAACGTAGGAAGTGAAGCTGTCCATGTGAGTCTACCCCCTGGTGTGACGCGAGTAGTTGTGTCTGATGCTTGCAACAGACTGAAACAGCAATCTGCAGATTTCCCTGGCTGTGTGTGTGTAAAAAGAGCATCTGGGGAGCGCCTGAGCAAATTAACAGAACAAAAAGCTGGCAGTCCACACGGGCCTGTCTTGTTGTGATGTTCGTCCTGATCAGGAAAACAAACTCTGTGATGAACTTCACAAAAAATAAACCAAAACCCCCCCCAAAAATAATTCGCAGATGTCATCTGACAGAGTTGCTTTTTGAAATTACAACACAGTGTGAGGGGTTTGAACCCACATTAAAATAAATAAACTACAACAACAGAATTTTTTTGCCTTTCTGTTTCACATCCCCAGCTAACAGGGGACAGACTTTCTCATTCCTAAGAGCACCCTATTGGATGTGGCAGAGCAGTATAGCTAATTTATGGGTCAATATAAACTTCCATCACTGCAGACTGAAGCTGAAAGCTGTGCTGGCCTGCGGCAGAGAAGTGGAATAGAGCAGAACCTTTAAATCTAAGACACAGAACACATAGGACGAGGGAAAAAGGTCCATACCATCACCGGAGAGCACGGCACAGGCTACAAATAAAGAAACACAAGTACATACATTCACAATTACTCCCCTAGCTCATTTTTTTTCCTGCAGCCTTTACCAAACCCAGACCATATATTCAATACTAAAACTGTCAGTCAGAGCATCCCATTAAACGCATCACTTCCTATAGTAATTACAACAGCGCAATCCTTCCAGAATGGCGTGACGTGCAGAGACAATGTAACAGGATGATAGCGTGGGTAATTAGTGTCTACCATTAAAAACATAATTCACGGTACCAACAAGATGTGGTGATTTGTTTGAGCCGAGCCACAAACAAAACACGGGGAAACCACCGCAGGATGAAGGGAACTCGCAGTGGCGTGGAGACTCAGACTGCCAGTGATCAACTATTTTCACCGGTAGCTATAGTTTTTCGCCTGAATGCGTCAGCAGATTATTTTTGAAAATGACACATTTTGAAACTGACAGGTTTAGCTGTGCTTGTAAATACCTTACTATTGACTTTTTCACAGAAATGTCACAACACACATCTGCCTCTCCTGAAAAGAGTCACGGGTAGTCCATCATAATTTATGTTTTGAGCTCTATGCTAGATCTGTATCTCTTTAGCAACTTCCTAATAGGAGTTCTACCTTCCGATATATCATGTCATATCACACAAATATCTAATCAGACAATCATGGCAGGAACTTCATGTATTTAGCCATGCAGACATGGTCAAGATGACCTGCTGCAGTTCAAAGCAAGCATCCGACTGGGGCAGAACATGACGTGGTTGTTGGTGCCAGATTGGCTGGTATGAGTATTTCTCTGAGTCTACTGATCTACTGGGATTTTCCCACACAACCGTCCCCATGGTTTACAGAGAATAGTCCAAAAAAGAAAAAATATCTAGCGGGTGGCATTTTTCTAGGTGAAAATGTCTTTTTGATACCAGAGGAGAATGGCCAGACTGCTTTAAGCTTTAAGCTCAAAAAAGATTGGAAAAAGAAAAGTTGCATGGTCTGTTGAGGCTGCCACTTTTGGACGATAGGGTCAGAATTTGCTATAAACAACATAAAGGCATGGATCCTTCCTGCCTGGAGTTTTAGTATGCTGGTGTTGGTGCAATGGTGTGGTAGTTACTTGGCACACTTTAGGCCCCTTAGTACCAACTAATCATTATTCAATATGCCACAGCCTAATTGAGTATTGCTGTGAAGTGTACCCATGTTCTGATGGCTGCTTCCAGCCGGATAACGCGTCATGCCACAAAGCTTAAATCATCTCAAACCGATTTCTTAAAACATGATTATAAGTTCACTGAGTCAAGTGACTGCCACAGTCACAAGATATCAATCCACTAGAGCACCTTCAGGAAGTGGTGGAATAGGAACGGCTGTGTGACAGTTATCATGTCAATATGGATCCAAAACCTCTGAGGAATCTTCCCAACATTTTGTTGAATCTACGCCATGAAGAAATCACGTAGTTCTGGAGGCAAAAGGGTGCAAGGTGGTCAGCAAATGCACACCAGTTGTCTTCCATCCAGACATCTTTTTAGTGAGGACCTTTCTTCAGCAAGATAATGCCAAAGCAAATTCTGCTCATATTACAAAGCATAGCTCTGTATTAAAAAGGCCCACCTACAGTCCAGACCTCTTATCCATTGGAAATACTTGGCTGTCATGAAATTTTAAAGATATGACATGGGAGAGTCTAGACTGTTATGCAGCTAAAATCCCATTACAACCATCTATGTGAAAAACGTCTGCTTCTAAAACTGCAGTAATTGGTCTCCTCAGTTCCAAAATCCTTACAGTTGTTAAAAGAAGGGATGATGCAACACAGTGGAAAACATCCCCCTGTCCCAACTCTTGATAAGCATAGCTGGCATCAAAATCAAAATAAGAATGTCAGTTTCATTAAAAAAAAAAAAGCCTTTGAACTCTTATTTTAAAAAATATAGAATTTCTATTACTTGCAAACCATTGCATACTATTGGGATTTCCATTTTCTAAAGCATACCAACTTCTTTGGAAACTGGATTGTAAATTGAACAGAGTTATGTGACGTTAAAATGAAAAAGTGAGTTAAAAATAAATCATGTGTATTACTGTTCTGCGTCTATTTCAGGTGGCTCTCCATCGAGTTTTTGTCAGCTCCAGGTGTTGCTCTGTCAGGAGGTGTGCAGAGTTTTTGTTCGTGCTCCAGTTTTTGCCTCGCACAGATGTTCTGAGTTTGGGGGAATACTGTCCTGTTTCATTGGCAGAATACATTGGATGCAGACCGAGTGTCCTCAAGTAGTGAGTTGAATCAGTGTATGCAATAGATCTGAATTTGATCATGGGCAAATGGGGCATGCCGATTAAAAGCAAGCATCACGACAACTCTGGTAATATAGATATAAATAGTTCAGCCACTGACGAACTGGATAATTCAACCTTCTGTTTTTTTACTTTTTAAGCAGATTTACAGATTTTTAAAAATGTTTTTCCAGTCATATTGTTATCACGTGGAAGCGTAACTCACGCTTGAGCCTAAAAAACAAAAAAGTGTGTTCAGACTTGACCGAGTTATGACTCTGGGCAGAAGTAGCTTAAGTGCCTTAATTACCTCCATGAGCCCCGTGTCACAGCCACTGCTGCTGCTCCTGCTGCAACTGCTGACTGTGCTGGCAAACGGGCCAAATCAGCATGTTTAACCACACAATAGCTATATTCATGTTGCTTGTAAATACCACATGCAGTATCTTTGCTTGACGTCCCTTGTTCTGAGCAACTCACAGCCTCGCAGCTAACGAGGTTTGTTATTCTAATTAAAGGAGTTCTCAACAGAGAAGAACAATTTTTTTTAAAATAATCTTTTCCTGTGAGCTTCTGTGCGAGTGCGCAGTGTAAGCTGCACTACTATACTCCCAATTTGTAAGCAGGTCTCAGTCGGTTTGTTGTTTACATTATTAGCCTCCTCGAGTCATTACATAAAGTATACGCACACTTAATTAAGTCTGCAATGTTTGGTAAACATTTTCTATCAAATATACTGTAGAGCGCCTTGTTTTGACACCGCACTGCTCCTCGCTGTAGTATCTCCAGGTTCATCTCATTTCCTAGCGAGGACCAGCACGGTGATGAAATTCAGTGTAAACACAGAAGCGTGTGCTGATTTAGAGTCAACATCAATACCCAGAGAGAGAGCGAAAGTAAGAGAATATAAAAGTCTACTTACTTAAGACTACAGCGAACCAAAACACGACTGATTCGGATCCATACGAATCCGCAGTCTTTCAACCTTTGCGATCTGAGTGATCGCTGTGAAACAAGCACTCTCTGATCATCAAAATAACACATATGCAACGCCAAGAAGTGATGATAATGAAAGGAAAGATGAAAAAAAAAAAAGTGAAATAAAATAACAAAAAAGGGGTTTTAACTATTTATTAAAGACATATATTTTTCATAAGCTCCTCATTAAAAAGCTGTAACTATGTCTTAGTGGTTCCTCTACCACTGAATAGGTGTAATGAGTTCTGCTGCCTTTATGAGCTTATAACAATGAAAGAACCAATAATTAGCTTGAGTTTCACTGCAAAGTTTTTTGGTCACTAATGCACTGCAAGCTTTTTATTTTCCCTTCTTTTGCTTGGAGGACGTCTAAACCTGTTTCTACTGCCTTACTGTAAGGAAATGATTTAATACATGCATAAAAAAGGGAAAAGTCAATACGATTTGAATGTTAGCTAGCAGTTTCTTGTGATTTCAGTCTAAAAATCAAAATCTCACATCAAGCCATGTAGGAAATGATGATTAATGCTTATCCTCGCACACATTAGGGCGTTGCAGCGGCTAATACATGTGGACCTGAAGTGCAAAGTTCTTATCAATTTGCTGCTGTTTGCGATATAATGCTGTGAATAAAGGCAAGGAAAGAAGGAAAAATAAAGCACTACAAAAGAGAAAGGTAAGCGAGCAAAAAAATTCAACACAATTCAACAGTGGTTTATTGAGTGACTGATCAATGAGTGCAGCCTCAGCCAAAAGGACTCAACTGAGAAAATAAAAAAGAGAGAACAAAAAAGAAAGCAGAGATACGACCTCACTAAGCACAAACTCCAGCCTTGGAGAGAAGCAAAACAAAGAAAAAGGGATGTAGTAACCAATGGGTGTGCAGTCCACGCTGAGCACAAGAGCAGCGCAGCCTTGTAAAATGAGAATGTGACAGATAAGGCAGAAAAAAGGTGATGCTCCCTGAAACCTTGGGAGAGGGAGGAAATGAAAGTTGTGGGCACACTTAGTGTGAAGACAGGAGTAGAAGAGCGCTGGGAAGGCACACAAGAAACTAAGAGCAGGACACACAAGCAGCCTGCACAAAAACACACACCGTGACAGAAAGAAACAGATATTTGCTGTTCTGAGTGTACGCAGCCTTTAAAGGACAGACAGGAAACTGACCTGTGAGCACGGCCTTGGCGGAGGGTTCAGCCAGGTCCAGGGCGGACTTGCCGTCGGTGTTGCGGA
>VUQG01003489.1:24982-42206 GCA_015106755.1 Etia nguti
GGGCGGGGAGGACAGGAGAGAGTTTGGCTGCTGCTGCTGCTGCTGAGAGGAGCGACGAGGTGTCGCCATTTTCACAACACAACAGTCCCCACTAGCAACAAAAACACTGCTGACAACTTCCTGTCAGGAAAGCCAAACTTCCGCTCGGTTTTGCATGGATTTATGGATTTAGGGTCCTATATAAAGTATAAAAACATCTCTTTAATTCAATTACAGGAATATCAGCATGTCTTCACTGGTAAGATTTCAAATTAAGACATTATTGCACACAAAATCTGAAAATGTGTTTGTTTTTTATGAAGTTGCATTTGTTTTGAGGAGAAAATATTTTTTTTTATTCAAGTAAAAAAAAACAAATAAAATTAAAATGTAAAATCACCACCTCTATTTATTTAGCCTATTTATTTTTATGTGTGTACCTTTTTTCTGTATGTCTTAAAAACACACAGAAGATTATTCCTATACACGTTTTTATCAAATCTTTGCTTCCATGTCCACATTAATATTTCCACTATTCCTATGTGAATACATGAAAATGTTTAATGCTGTTAAAAGACTGCAAAATAAAATTACTATTACTATTAATATTGATGAGTCTGGGCATTTCTAGTTTTCTTTTAATTTTTTCTTTTCTTTTCTTTTCTTTTCTTTTTTATAAAGTTTAACCCCTGATTTCATTATAATTTGATTGGTAGGTAGGAAATACGTATAGCAAATTATGTGCACGCATACATGTAAAAGCAGAACTTGCATGATTCCTATGAGTCAATATTTGGAACAATCAGCTTTATTCTTCAGCACAGCCTGAGCTCTTTTAGACAAGCTTTCTTTCTTTCTTTAAGTAGTCATCAGGAATAGTTCTCCAGGCTTCTTGAGGGACATTCAAAGCTCTGCTTGGATGTTGGCTGTTCCAGTAGTGTTGAGGTCTGGGCTCTGGGGAGGCCAATCCACGTTTCATTGTGTGCTTTTCCATTCAGGTATGTTCCACGCTTTGTCGTGCTGAAAAGCAATGATGCTGCTGCCAGTAAGATTCTTTGCAAATAGTGTTTCATGACAGATCAAACTCTGATGGTACTTTTCTCTGTACCATCAGTTATGATCTTTTCAATTTTGAAAAGATCCCAAACAAAACAGTGGCTGTGGGACCTCTGTGCAGCTACATAGTATGCAAATAACAAGACACAGCTCTGTGAGGAGTCTTTTTAGTCCACTGCTTTGAGTCATTAATATGAGCTTAGAACCGTCAGGTGTTCTGGCTCAACATTGCCACCTGGTGGAGACGATCGGTAATACTTGGAGATTCTGAAAAGAACATTTAGCTTGTCATATTGTATAATTTCAAATTGTTGATGAGATTTAAATAAAGATCAAGTGAGCCATCAGTCTTAGTATGAATCCAGTCTACACATTTTCATTCAAATGTTAAAGGTTGTCTTACTTTTAACATCACTGAAAGTTAATAGCTATTTTTTCTATTCTTTACTTATTTCACTTAATCTGCATGTCTTTGAAGTTTGAAAATCAAAATGAAAGTCTCCTCTAACACGATGAAAACTATGGCCCTTTTTTGTGGTAAAGCGATGCTGTGACCAATGACTGGGAAGTGAACCACACATGAAAAGCAGACACTGGGTACAGAGTTTTATAAAACGTCTCTACATGTTGGGTAATTTACTTAAGAATATTCTAGTAGTTTCATTAATTGGCCACTAGAGAGTAGCAGATAGTGTGTGAGAAGACCGGAAGCTTTTGCTGTATTTTTTTATAATCTTGCTTCTAAATGTAATTCTATATGTAACCTATTTTTTCACATATTGTCAGTTACCTATAGTTTATACTTAAGATTTTTTTTTTAGTCAAGATCAAGCTCAGGTTTTAATATCTTTAGCAATATAAAGTTTAAAAAATATTCAAAAGCATGAATGTCCAAGTGCTTCTGTAATGAATGGGTTTCTTGTATATGCACAGAGGTAGTCAAGTGTTTTGACTAATTGTTATCCTTACTGAGTCAAATGAGTGAATTTATTCTATTTTCTAAGACAATTCTCTTTTTGATAAGTATTAGTCAAAACACTTTAACTTTTTGGAGATACAATAAACCCAAACAAAACAATTTCTCTCACAAAAATCTAATGGAAAAATAGATATATTTTCAAAATGTATGTACTCTGTGTATGCAGTTCAAATTTATTGCATGGTGAACACATAGCAGCATACGGTCAGCGCAGTGGCACGGTGGTTAGCACTGTTGTCTCACAGCAAAAAGGTCCTGAGTTTCAATTCCACCGTCAGGCTGGGGTCTTTCTGTGCGGAGTTTGCATGTTCTCACCATGTTTGTGTGGGTTGTCCCCACTTCCTCCCACAGTCCAAATTGAAAAATCTAAATTGCTCATAGGTGTGAGTGCGAATGGTTGTCTGTCTCTGTGTTTTAGCCCTGTACCCTGCCTCTCGCCCTAAGACAGCTGGGATAGGCTCCAGCAACCCTGAAAAGCAGAAGTGGATGGTGAATATATAATATTGGTATGTGCAGTATTTCTTCAATAGGATCAGGAAGCACAGGTAATTTCTGGCTTTGCGCGAGTTGCTATGTTGTAAGATCTTTAGAGTTCCTGTCATTCCTTGTTTGCGTCAGACTTGTACCCTTGTTTTCTAGTTAAAGTGATAAAGGGCTGCAGAAAACTCTTTAGCCATAAATTTTGCATTTACCAGAATTAAATGCACGTGTAAATTATTAATTCACTTACCCTTAATTATCAACAAATAGCATTTTGGCATTTGTATTTGTGATGCTAGTCATTAATATAAAATCCACAGTAAGGTTAGAAATGTGAGATTACTATGAAATATCAGCGTGTGCTTGTACACATCACTGTTCCTGAGGGCTCAGAACCTGGAAAATAAAAACTGCTGCACATAAACAAACTGTCACAGTGCATGAGTGGCATCTATGTGGCAACCAATACTCACTGGCATCTAAATCATTCTCTCTAGTTTCACCTTATAAAGATCTTAGTGCAATGAACTGTAATGTATGCTGTGAAGTTATGTGGCTTACATAAAACCTACAGCTAAAGGTTGTTTTTTCAGATTGTGATTTATTTTTTAAGACTTACCTTGAAAGAAAGAAAGAAAGAAAGAAAGAAAGAAAGAAAGAAAGAAAGAGTTGAAGTAACTACAGAGGGATAAAGTTGATGAGTCATACCATGATGATAGGTGAAAGAGGTGTTGAGCAGAGAGCAGCAGTATGGCTTCATGCCAAAGAAAAAGTGCAACAAATGTGATTTTTGCTGTGAGAGTGTTGAAGGAGAAGTATAGAGAAGGTCAGAAGGAGCTGCACTGTGTCTTTGTCGATCTAGAGAAAGCATGTGATAGGGTGCCAGGAGAGGAACTGTGGTTCCATGAGGAAGTCAGGAATGGCAGACACGTTTCTGAGCATAGTGCAGGACATGCATGAAGACAGGGAGACAGAGGTGAGTTGCGGTAGGAGTGATACATGGGTTCAGGGCGGGGATGGGATTATATCAGGGATCAGGCCTGAGCCCCTTCATGTTTCCAGTGGTGATGGACAAGTTGACAGATGAGATCAGGCAGGAGTCTCTGTGGACTATGATGTTTGCAGATGAACGGTAGTGAGAATATCAAGGAGATGGAAGAGAGCCTGCAGAGGTGAAGGTGTACACTGAAGAAAAAAGGAATGAAAGTGGAAGTAAGGCAGAATACATGCGTGTGAATAAGATGGTGCTGAAATACAAAAACAGAGATATTAAAGGTGGAAGACTTTAAAAATGAGGTCAACTATCTAAAGCAACAGACAGTTCACAAGACATGTGAAGAAGAGAGTGCAGGCATGGTGGAGTGGGTGGAGATGAGTGTCAGGGCTGACTTGTGACAAAAGGAGAGCAGCAGGAGTAAAAGGGAAGGTTTCCAAGATGGTAGGGAGGCCTGCTAATACGTATTGTTTGGAGATGGTGGTAGGGATAAAAAAAAAAAAATGTTCAAAAGGTATACAGGGAAGAAAGAGCCACTGTTTCCTGTGGCTTATGATCTACATGCAGGTTTTTCCAGAGCCTTTTTGAGTCTCAGATACAAGCTTTGGAACAACTTGTACCCTAAAATCCTAAAAGAAATCTTCTTAAGATCAAATTAAGACCACAAACAAAACCCAGCCAAGATGCGTAAAGGTCTGCTTTTAAAAAAAGTCAAAAAACTAAAACAAAGGTACTGATTAAGATTACTGATATCTCCGAGAACACATTATCTTTTAGGGACCATTTTTTGGCCCCCAAATACATGTAGTATGATTGCGCTCCACAGTGTTACACATAAACACTGGTTTCACAGTAGATCCGCATAATTTTTTTGCTCTGTTACCCAAAAAAGGTACAAATGACGTGGGATTCGGGACAAACGTGACAAGTGCTGCAGCAGTGATTCATCTTATAAAAGTTGCACAACAATCCTTGGTCAGGGATTGGTTCGGAAAGTCTGTCTGGTTTGTTCACATACCTGCCGTGCCTCGTTCAGTTGTTCTCTGTGTGTCAAGGAACACAAAAAATTAAGAGATAAAAACAAACAGATGGCTTCAAGAACAGACGACTTGAGCGTTTCTATTTTATCATTTTGGGAAACCCTGTGTACATTTCATGGAAAACCAGACTTACTTTAAAAATGTCTGTTTTCTTATTAATTTGGCAAATGGCTGATATTGATGGCAGTGGTAGGAAAACACGGCTGCTCTTATCAGTGCACTGAAATGAAATAAAATGGTGACTCGAGCAATGGCAGTTAATCTCAAAACTTGACACACTGGGTACTGGAAACTTAAATGACATGTTGATGGACAGTGAACACCGGAGCAGAAATGGGGTCAGCCTAAACAATGTAGTGTCTGGGTGTAACATCTGCCTCTCATAGCCCGTTTGCTTCCTCAGAAACGGATTTACTTTCTTTAAAGCTGCTAGCTTTGTGAGATAGTCCCCCTCATCTCAGCACTTTGACAAGGTGTTTAGAGCACTGAGTATCATGAATGATCCCCCCACCTATTGAGAAACCTTATTAGCATTTGTTATAATCGGGTTTCTTTGGATTCCCTGGCAGAATCCTACAGTGAGCAAGCACAACCAGAAAGAGAGAAGAAGTGAGAAAAACCAGGATATCAAAAAAATAGAAACAGACACGTGTATATCAAAAGAGAGGCACAGGGGAGAAAAAACAAAGAGAGTGAGGCTGAAAGGTATTCAAGCTGCTCTCAATAGAATCCTGCAGAACAACATTCTTGCCAGTTATGGCTCCCACACACCATGCTGGCATTTTCAAATCAAAGTCATGATGACTCCAGGTCTCACGTATATATTATTATAAACCTGGCCGGTCAGTTCAGTGTGAATTTTGGAATGAAGTTCTCATAGTAAGATACTGGCTCAGTCCCCAGCAGTAGTAGCCACAACATGATTTGTTGATAACAGGTCCTGAAAGCTGATCGTTGTGATCTTTTGTGAAACATTTGCTGTATTAATGGTCGACTTGTTGTATGAAGAAGAGAGAAGGATGAACAGCACTGAGTTTTCCTGTGTGTTGAGATGAAGCCTATTTTCTTATTGCAAGACTAATCAAACCTTAAAATTAAGTATTTCAGTATATGAAATGTTGAAAAAATATAAAATATGAGGGGTAAACCTCTCTGTTTAGTTTCAGTTAGGGGCCTCTCCTGTTTCAATGGATATGTTTAACACTTAGGGGTGTTAAACATATACCTGGGGGCCAGAATAGGTCTGCCAATCCAAACCACTGGATACCAAAATGTGAAGGAGGGGATAGATTTAAACTTTTCACTGTATTTTCAGAAATCTTACATTTTTTCCTCCTGACATTGCCATTCATACTACACCAAAATAAAAATATTAATACATAAACATTTAAATAATTTGTGATAGTTCAAAGTAAAAAAAACAAACAAAACCCCCCCCAAAAAACAAATTAAATAAAAAATGAGCAAAAGCTTTTCTTTTTATTATTACAGGACAGCCTGGGCAACGAGGTGCCAGAACATTTTCAGTAAAAAATTTTTTACAGTCATTTCTTAAGTTTTAAGCCAACAGAAAGTCATGCTGACAGATTTCTTCCATTAACTATAGCAGCATTTCTTTATCACATAGAAAAACTGAAAATGCATTTTTTTCTTCTTATGCTAACACATCTGAAAGTTTCAATGTGTAGTTAAACTTTTTTTACACTGACAGAAAGAGGAGTTTCACTGGTCCGGCCCAGTTAAGGTCAAAGTGGACTGCATGTGGTCCATAAAATGAGTTTGACTTGTTAATGAGTTCTAGGGCTATTCTTGTGTTGCTCCCATTTTACTTTGTCACTTACATTCATCAGAAAATTGTGGAAAGATATTGTTTTAGGTCCAAAGATTCATTCCTTCTGACTGTCCCAAAGGTTTGCTGTGAATGTGGAAAAAACAAACAAACAATGAAATTAGCAGCTTCCTTCTCCTGGAATCAGCTGCAGAATCAGCTAAAACTTAAGGAATTGGTCTCACTTATTGAATTCAAGGGGATTTCCAATGACTTGGATGCAGTTACTTCAGGCTGCAAATATTTTACCTGAATATTTTTACCTTTGATATTTGCCATAGTAATATATCCATTCTTTATTGACGTAGAAGTTTATCATTTTTGGTTGTTTCTGTGTTTTTATTTTTATATCATGTACTTAACTGGTGTATAGATTTGATGTGTGCTTATGTATGCGCTACTGGTTTATGCAGCCCACTGCTGTCTTGCTTAATCAGGCACTCTTAATCAGAACACTTAAAAAAATCTCAATAACCCATTTTTCTGATTAAATTAAAGTTAAAAAAAATACAAATAAATAAAATATGTTGATTATTTAATAAAACCGAATATCAGAATAGACATAACTTGCGTAAGTTTTTAAATCTGGGTAGGTTACAAAGTATAAGTTTTAAATAACTCCTAAAAGCAGAAGACACAGTCTACACAGCTACTCTGAAAAGAAAAATCTCTTTCCTTCTTATCCTTTATCACTTATCACACTTTGGCACGACAAAAAGCCTCAACGAAACTCCCCCCGCAGCCCACACCGCTTTCTGCAGTTGCAGGTGACGCTGTAAGCGCACCCCGCCCATTCGCACACAGCGCCACACCTGTCCTATTTGGGGACAGAGGCAGACAGGTGAGCATGAAGGCCCGCCCACTGCTGAGTTTCAGTCGGACTTGTTTTTTAGGACGAAGCCGTCAAAGCTGATCGCCCAGTAGAAATTAGCCACTGCACCGTGTTTGGGAGTAAGAAGAGGCACATCAGCAGCAGCAGCAGCAGCATCATCCACAACAACCGCGATCATGCCGAGGCAGTCAACGCAGGATTGGATGCGGCTCTCTTTGCGCACTCCGGGCATCCTGATCTTCGGGATGGTCATGGCTCCCTGTGGCTGGGTGTTGGACCTGGTCGCGACCGTGGCCCCAAACTGGAGGACTCTGAGCAATGTTAACACTCTTTCTTCCGATAAGTTCATTGAACAAGGAATCTGGGATATTTGTATTGCATCCACAATAAGCTCCGGTACTCAGTGCGGCCAAACGGACACCCAGTACTTCGCTAACAAGATCATACAGCCCGCACAGGGTTTGATGGTGGCCTCTCTCATCGTGACTCTAATTGGGTTGGCTGTTGCCATCCCGGGAGTCCGCTGCTGGAGAGACAGGCCTAACTGGGTAATTGCCGGTCTGGGTGGACTGTTGATCTTTTGCTCAGGCGTCTTGACCATCATACCGATCTCTTGGTACACCTACAGCCCCCCAAACATCACAACGCCCGCAGTCAATACAGCACTGATCACCCAGCAAGTCGGCTACTGCATCATTCTGGGCTACATCGGCGGGATATTTGAAGTCTTGGGCGGTTTCGTTATGTTCATCGGGATCTGTCGCTGCTGCGGAGGAAAGAACCGAGGAGAGGTCCGGGTTGAAGAGGTCATGCGTCGCAGAGAACCGAAGGCCCCGCCCAGGCGCGTAGAAGTGCCGAATCTCAGTCGGCCCAGGAGCACTGTCAGCAGCAACAGCAGCGTCCCGTACTCCAGAGAGTTGGATGACGATGTGTCCTTCCCACGGGCCAAGAGCCCCCCTGCCCGCTCAGCGAACACCGTCAACAGCAGACCCTTTGATGCCGACCTGTGAGAAGCCAAGAGTACCCTCCACAGCTGACCATCAACACAGGAAAAGAAAACTTTGAAAACGGGACTACGATGAAGTCTTTTGCAGGATACTGTAATATCACAAATACTACAAAGTAGTATTCTCTGTAGTCAGAACACACTTGTTCTAGAGATATTTTAGGGCCATCAGATGATTGATAAAACTCTCCAGTAAGTGAAACAGGTTCATTTGGAATAAATGTTACAGTGTTTCATCATTTAAAGTTGAGGGAAATGGAACAGAAAAGCTTGGTTAATGTATGTGTGACATGATCATAGCTGCTTATTCATGTGACAGTGGGTGGACCAGACCCAATGATTGCAGTTAAACTATCACTGTAATAGATTATAGTCAAGTGGTGTCCAGTGTATATAGCCCAATGTATAATGAATAATATAAAAATGGAAGGAGCCAGCCTGGAATGAAGGGCTCTAGAGTATTAAAAAGGAAAAGCAAATAACATTAAAATTGATTCATTGAGAAAAAAATATTGTTCTTGAAGATAATCTGTGTAAATTCTAAATATGATTCTAAAGCTGTAAATATCCCTCATCCCGAAGGAAGCTTGAACATTTTATTTTCTGTTTAGCTGTGTGCCTACATTAAATATTCCACCCTTTTTTCTCTTATTGGAAATGCTCCATAGTGATGCACTTTACAGTCCCTTCATCTTGAACCCTGAAATGATTACTGTTGTACTCACTGATCTGTGATACAGATGCTGGTAATTAAATCTGCTCCGTTTCCTAATAACATGTGACTTAGTCAATTCTTTAAAAACTTTTCTGACATTTTGATGGAATGTAGCTAAATTAGTAAAGCAACAATTTCAACAAAGGAAAATCCATAACATTGATGGTGGCCTGTGTTGCTGAATGATATACAAGCACAAAAAGCTGTATTTATAACAGGACTATAGAAGAGTCATAACTCTGGCAATATGTTCTTTGATCTGCAGGCATGTTATGCGATCCACTGCTTTGCCATACTTAGTCAAATGTATAAAATGTGGTACATTGCACAATGATATATATTTTTCTTTCACCCAGTTTGCTGTCTTAACCCCATCAGCACACAAACAATGCAGTCTGACCGGTCTGAGAGGTTGGTTTCTTTGTTGATCTTGTCCAACTACATTATCTCTTTTGTTTCAGATGCCTTAGCATTTGAAACGAGGTGAAAATGTAATGAACGTTTGTCCCTCTAAAGTCTCCACTAAGTCTTTTGTACATAAATCGGGCTCTGCAAAATGACAGCGTGGTTCTTCCTGCAGGACCTGTTGCATGTCACAACAGTGGAACGGACATAGATGATGAATAAGAATGTTTTTATTACAGTTCTTTGTGCGCTGACACTGCCCTGAAGAACAGAGCAACTCCTGGTGATTAAACGGAAGAATAAAGGCAGAAAATAAAGTAAACTGTGTGTAAAAAGTGTGATTATACAAATTCAGTAAAACATGAAAAGAGTAGTTTAAAAGTCTCACGTTGAAATACATAGGCTGGCTGGGGTCCTTTTGTGTGGAGTTGTTCTCCCCGTGTCTGCGTGGGTTTACTTCAGGTATATCGGCACATCGGCTCCTCCCACAGTTGAAAAACACCTATTAGGTTCATCAATGATTCTAAATTGGTTATAGATGTGAATAGTTGGCTGTCTCTCTGTGATGGGCACCAGCTGGCAGGATGTACCCCGCCTTTTGGGATTTGGGTTTCTGCAACTCTGGTGAAGAAAATGGATGGATGCATGGATGAAAATGTAGTGATGTCTCAGTTCTTCAGTTCCACTCCAAAAAAGGCAAAAATATAGCACAGATTTGAGGTGGTACTGTGTTTCTTCACACTGCTATGGATTAGAATGCCTTGAACAACTTAATAAACAAGACTGATGTAAGTGCTAATATTTCTAAATTTGTCCTTAGGTCTGCCAGATGGACAGACCTTTTCCCCATTTTTAAAAATTTTAAATTATTTTTAAGTTAAATGTTGTGGATGGTCAAGACAAGCCACATCACATGATGGGATTATAATATGATACATTTAACTATCATATAAGCTACATGATGTGATATAGTCTGGTCAGTCTGAGAGGTTGTTTTTTTGTGCATATCATCCAATAACATTATCTCTTTAATTTTAACTGTCTTAGCATTTGAAATGAGGTAAAAATGTTAGTTACAGTTTTTTAATCTTCTGTGTTTTCTAGTATAGCTAATGTAACAGGTTAATGAGTGTTTAGCAAAGGCTCGGTATGTACCTGCTGGAAAGCTGTTAGTACACCAGGTTTTTAAGTAGAAGAAAGAGAAAGGAATTACAGTTTTGTTTAAATCACATTCGACAGCTGTTAAATAAGATCTGGGGAAAAAGTGGCAAGGCACTTTGTACAAATGAAAGATACCACCGCCATCAAGGAATCCCTTGAAACAGGACAGGGCAAAAGGCCTGAGCAGAGGAGTTTTTTTTCTATACCTAGTGCTTGATCACAGGAGATCATGTGATCGGTGAGCAGAGGTGGGTCAAGTATCCAAAAATTGTACTCAAGTAAGAGTAGCATTACTTTAAAATATTATCACTCAAGTGAAAGTGAAAAGTAGTCATCCAAAAATCACTCAAGTAATCTGGTGAGCTTGACTCTTGTACTGTACAGTCTTTATCTTACAGTATAAATAAACTTGAGACAACTGCTCCTGTGACTTGGAGCATTATAAATAAACTCTAATTTAATTGAACTGAACATTCCAAAATTGAAAAACATATGCTTTGTGTTTCAGGGTTAGTACAAAACCCAGTTTTGGACAATAGATTTGACTTTTAACCAATCATTTATGAATGAATCTTGCACTTGATGCGAAAGCAGTTTTATGTTATGCTGCCTGGACAGCAGTAATTGTCGGTGAAGTCTCTCGCCTCTTATCTTGATCCATTCATTCTTGACCTCTCCACTTTTGCTATTGATGTTATGTGGAGCTGTTGTGAATTGATGAACATGATAGGTGAGTTTTTTATTGAAGAAAACCCTCTCTTCCTAATGTAACAGCAAATAATGGACTTCTCAGATAAGTGTGTTGCAGTAAAGGTTGCAACAATCATTTTTACAAGGTCAGAGTTCAAAAGTAAAAATGTTCCGGATTTGTTAGAAAATGTTTAATCTGACATGTTAATATCGGTGTACACCCCTATTTCCTACACCCTGCGGGGACATCCACCCGCACTTCGGAGGGTCAGCAAGCCCCAGGCCCTGGGCTCTTCTGGGTGTCGGGTGGTTCTCGGCCACCTGGAGCCTTGCTCTTGGCTCGTGTCGGCATGGCTGTCCTCTTGAAGGGTAGGCGCCTTGTTACCTCTGGTTCTCTGGGGCTCTTACTGTTGGCCATGAGGGCTACATTTGGGGCCTACCACCACCACTTTCTTTGGCTTGGTTGGGCACACCATTGCCATCAAGAAGTGGGGCCTTGGGTCTTCACTACTGTTGGGGGGGCTGCAGACGGCCCGGGTCCCCTAGGGTCTTTCTCTGTCTGCCTCTGGCTCCTGGAGGGCACTATTGTGGCTTCTCATTCTCATCAATTATGTTTTGTGACAAAGACGCACACACCCTCTTCATAAAAAGATTTACAGATGTTGCTCAACCTCCCCGACCATTACTAGTTCCTTTTTAAAACAGGGAGTAGAGGTTTGAGGCACAACTTCAACTTCTTCCTATACTTCCAAGGTGCACAGAGAAGAGAATAAGATCTGCAAAAATTATAGCTTCAACAACATACAGTATAAAAAACAAATCTGAAGAAGGCCACAAGCCAAAGTATGGTGGGCAAGCACTTTATTTTTAATATTGAGTGCTGCTGGAGCTTTAACATCTTCAGACATATTTGACATTAAATTTGCTTTTTGAAGCCTTGTTAGTTAATAACTTATCTAAGAAAGCTGCTTTTGTATTTCTCTATTTAAAAAATCCACTGACACTGTGGTAACTTAAATCTTCTTCATCCTCTTTTGAATACAGCTGAGAGAAATCTGATGCATTGTATATAACTGTTATATTGTTCAGTCCCATTAAACATTTTAAAATCCCAGTTTCAAACCTTTAGATCCCACTATATGCAGAGTACAATGTTTCACAAGCTTTATAGATTTACGGAAAATAAAAAGGTCTCAAATAAGAATATATATTTTTTAAGAGGGTCAGAGTAGTCTTCTTCTTTGGAGTAAAAAATGTCCTGAGACATCTGTCAGTGGAGACTATGGGCCAGTAAGGACTTGCAGATGCCCTTGGAAGATGGGTGTGGCAGTCTTTCTTTCAAAAGTCTTTTTATTAGACAAAGGTTTCAGGGCAACGTATAAGACAAAGTACTTCAGAATTTTCAGGTGTGACAGTCAAACATAAGTCAAACTTCATAAACTGTGTTTCCCCCCATTTCTTATTTATTCATTTGAATTAAATGTAAAATTCAGGAACTGTAAAAAGTTAATTTACAAAGTGCAGCAGAGGTGGCAAAAGTACACACTCACGTTACTTGAGTTAAAATACTTGTGTTGAAAGGTACTCAGGTAAAAGTGGAAGTGACAATTTAACTTCTTTATGTAAAAGTTTAAAAAGTACAGTCTCTGAAATGTACTCAAAGCATAGAAGCAAAAACAAACTCTTTCGTGGACATTTCTAGCAGTTTTTTTCCCCAAGTTAACTGTACCTTTCAAATTAACGTAATGAAAAAATAACGTTAATAGAAGGGATTCTGAAGTTTATTTCAACTGAAATGCTACTTTTTAAATAATTCACACAGCTTGCACATCCGTGATATAGAACACAAGCAGAGAAAAACAAAGGAAATTGAAATAAATAGCTCTGTTAGGTGGATGGTTGACGTTGCCTCTACACAACTAAACAGGAAAATTAGTGTAGTCTGGTTATAGTGGGATTTGAAATCTGTGGGAACTCCAAGATCAGTTGTAGTGATGTAGTGTGGGTAAAAGAATGAGTTAGAAATATGGTGCAATAATTTATGCCGTGTGCACAAATAGATTTTCTGCTGTGCTTGCTCTTTTAGTCATCTGAATTCAAAAAGATGCAACCATATGTTACATGCCTGATTTTCCACCGCTAGACAGTATAAAGCTGGTAAAAAGGTGGAATTTGATCAATCTAATCAGCTTAAATTTCATTTGATGTGAAGTACCCTTCATGTATCGTAACAGTAACCCATCAAAACCAAAACATCCCTGCACTAGACCAATATGGCGCATTAAACTTCACCACAACCCTTCAAACTCACCAGTGTAGCCTACACTAAACTTCTTAGTATTTTTATACAACCACTGAATAAAAAAGTTCCTATTCATAGATCCAATATCTGATCAAATAACTCTAAAATGAATTGGTATGTTACAAATAAGCTTTAAATTTCCAGTTTGAGATTGAATGTCACTGAACTTTCCTTACTCCTTCCTCGCTTGTCCTGGCTTTCTTATATCCTTCTCCCTCTCTCAGTGAAGTCATCTCTCATTCCTTTCTTTCACTGGAAAATACAGCAGCTGCATGTTTAGCTTGCAGGCATAGTGTGACAAACTGCACGAAAACAGAGTTTACGTTTGCTCATTTGGTGAAACGTTATGTTTGCAATTATCTAACACTTAAAAATGTTATGCTTGCTTCTCTTCTATAGCACGAGCTAGATGTTGAACTACCCCGACAACAGCTTATTAACACCACCAGTAATGGATACAGCAATAGGATTGTCTTATGTGTTTTTGCTCCCTGCATTTAGGTTCAAATCAGTCTGATGAGTCTAATAAACAATATCATCATTTCCTCATAAGGTTCCAATTCTCATTCCTGTTGCAAGTTCTTCCTGTATGACCTGGAGGCCAGTACCTGAGGAAGCCAACAAAACAAAGTCATAAGCTTTAATGGCTGCTTTTACCTCCAGTTTTACCTCAGCAGATCCTACCAAGGTGAAAAATATAGATGCTGGTATCACTGGGACAAACTCCTCACCATAACAAGGTGGTGATCCCTGGAGAAGGATCGCAAATTTAGTTTCACTTAATGTTTTGATCAGAGTCAAACCAACTCTTTAGTATTCTTTTAAACCAATACAGAGGCCACTTTAAATCAAAATTATATTAGAATAAATCTTTAATATCTGCAAATATTAATTTTTTTTTTTACAGTGGATGACCATACAGCCAAAAGACGATCCATGAGGAATTTCTGTAATCTTGAGTAATTACGCTTGAGGGATGTACTTCTAATTGCACAGCCATGATACAAGTGGCTCCTCCTCCGGTAAAACAAACATGCAAAGTCTTTTGCTTATTAGGACAGCAGGTGTTGACCTAGTTTTACCCTGACAGATGCTTCCACTTTCTTTTCGTTACACATTTTCTTATATTGCAAACATGGTTAGGTTCTCAGCCTGTGAGGACTGAACGTTCGGAGCCATCATGTCTGAGTTTAGTAAACACCGAAACTGATATTATCACGTCACTGGATGCCAGAAAAAGAGGTTTACTGTAACAGGTGCACAAAGACAGCCTATTTATCCTCAGTGATAAAACACTGTGACGCCCTGCAATATAAGCTGACTGTCCAGTTAATGACAAGTAGAAAACCTGTACTCTTTAAAGTAAATAAAGCACCAAAAAAACCCCACCAATAACCAACTTTATTAGTACAAATCTGTGTGCACGATACAGAGGTTGTACAGAAATACAACTCATTATTTTTAAGCTTACAAAAGTTACTGTGCATTTTTTTAAAATGTGAATTTTAAATATTGTGAGTGTAAACAGAGTGAGATGTTCTCTTCTGTCTATATAATTCAAAAGGTTTACAAGCCAGTGGAAGACACTAGGCAATGCATACATGGAGAAACCCTGTTCATCAACAATGGCCATATTAATATAAAAATTCAACACATGCACACACACATAAAAACATAATAAGCTTAATAATATGGGAGCTCTGAAAATCTACAGTAACATTACCGTTTTGTGGTTTTACCCAGTGGTTAGAGAGGAAGACATTTGCAAAACATGTTGCTAATGTGCTGTTGATGACCAGTTACATTTGTGTTACCGGGTGAAATGTCTGTACAAACATAACAACTCAGGCGGTGGTGAACATATGAAAGAATTAATACAGTAGGCACTTAACACTGGCTACAAGCTTGAAGAACTTGATTACTTATTCAGTACCAAGATGCTATGTAGTTTTCATGTTTACAGGTCCAGAAGTTTACCGAGTGGTAATCATTTTGTAGGCTGAGATTCAGAGAGCAGAGGAACTCATTTAAAAGCACATGTACTGTCAGATTTTGAACATGCCAAGACTGAAATCTGCTCTGACCTCTCTCTTACCATCTGTACAATATGCGGATGTTGCCGACAGCCATGCAGCATTGTGTCTGCACAGATTTAAATGCATTATTTTCAGAAGCATAGCCGGTAATCCGAGCGAAAGCAGCATCAAGGACAGGGCACTTAGAACTAGGCAGAAATACTTCCCAAAAAACCCGAAGTGTTAAAAGGCGCACACTCACAAACACTTAAAAGAAAGAAATTCAAGGGGAACAATACGATACCCACAGCAACTGCACACAGTGCAAAATTATGCAACATACCAATAAAACAAAACCACGAGAGTGGAAAAAAGTGCATATTTTCTACATGAATTTTATAAAAACTGTATGGCATCAAATCGGCTTCTGACTTATCCGATTAAACAATTTAGAGTCATCTCCAGTGCCATCTCTGTAAGAAGCCTTCACGATCAAAATAACAACCACTTGCTTTACTTAAACCAAACTGCAGCTCCCTCAGAGAGGGCGAATATTTACATTAAATTACTAACAGGTATCAGAGTTTAAACTACTTGCAGAAGCATGCCTTAGCATTCAGGAAATGTGATCAAGGAAGCTGATGATGATTAGAATACAGACATTTGCACTCCAAGTTTAAAATGATGTCAACGGAATTATCCAGGCTAGTTGTTTTCAGAGACGAGGCAGAAGTTTAATCAGCACGTGGCTTGCGATACTGCGCAGCTGGAGATGGATACATTTATACAAATGGAAAAATACTGTATAGGAAGTGACTCTCCCATATGGCCTTCACCAAAGTAGGTCAACCTTTCTGTTTGAGAGTTATCTCACGTTAAGCAGCATTGTTGTTGGGTTTTTGTTCCAGTAGTTTTCTGTTGAAGAAGAAGAAGAAAAAAAAAAGTTAATTTTGTTGTTAATTTTCCCCATCATATATATAAATTCAGTAACTTAATTAGTTTAGCAAAGATACTAGGGGAAAAAGTGAGAATAACCACATCAAAAGTTAAAATAAATAAATAAATTACATTACGTACGCAGCTCTGCCGTGACGGAAAAGCATTAATGTGATGAAAAAAAAAAATCATTTCAATTGTTTGAAGATCTAAATTAAGCAAATGTTACTTCATTCCTGTTATTTTAACTCGAAACATGAGCAGGAGGGCCATGATCTTTTATTTAACTCAACAATGGCTAAAAAACAACAACAACCATCCCATGCTTGCCTGTATAGTCACTCTGAGGTAATATTACCATTTCTGCTGCGCGCACACACACTCATATCCCCTGTAGACTCCACATAAGAGGATACAGCCTACAGATATAGTATAAGGTCACCACTTGGTTAGTGAAGCCCTGCTGTAACGTGTTGATCTTTTTTGCCGTCACCGTCTTTGTGTTTTGAAACCAGATGACTCACACATTCATATTGGCTAGGAATTAACATCATTTGCCATTGAACAAACATTATATAATCCTTTTGACTCTTAGAATGACAATTTATAAAATTGACTTAATATTGCATCCAATGTGACCTGAAAGTAGTAATTGAGCACATAAAATTATCACTGACTTTTAAAGCTTTGAATTGTGACGCTCCTGCCTACATTTCTGATCTTTTAGAATCCCACGCTCCCTCTCGCAGCCTGAGATCATCTAATCAAAGGCTGTTGGTAGTCCCACGAACTCGTTTTAAGACCAG
>VUQG01003491.1:0-14387 GCA_015106755.1 Etia nguti
TAACTGAGTGCAATACTCACAGATGCATGTCCTCATCTGTGTGCAACTCCCACAAAGGCTCTAGCACACAAGCAGACACGCGAGGATCAAACCAGCCAAATGCCTCTATCAAGCCCTCTGCAGTCCACTATCATCCCATTCCCTGGCTTGCTGCACAGCTTAGCCAACAAGTCCGCTTGCGTTTGTGTTTGTGGGTATGTTCCTCTCAGTTTCTTTTTTCTTTCTTTTTTATTTATTTATTTTTTTTAAATATGAGTGCTTCTCACATGTTGCTCACCCCACCTTTTCTTTCATCACATTCCTTTTTGTTTTGTTCCACTTTTCTCACCTCCCTGCATCTTCCCCCCCCTTTCCTCCTCTTCCTCTCCTACAGTGTCTGCTTTCTTTAATAACAAGGCACATGAAGTAGAAAGTGACTTTGCAGGCAAAGTGACGGTTTGTCAAGCTAAGAGAAGAGAGACGGCATGATAGCAGTTCTAAATTGATTCACTCCTCTATCAAAATTGGTCTAATCTCGCAGGATTTAGTGTGAGAGAAAGAAAGGGAAAGACAGTGTGAAAGAAATATCATAATTGTGATTGAATGCTGTTATTTATGTTGCAGTGCAAAAGAAAAGCAGTTTTGGCCATTTGAAGGCCAGTAAACATTTGGCAACATGATTGTTGCTCTTAGGTGATGATTCATGTGAAAATGAAAAGCAAACTCAAAAAACATGAACCATCTGAGAAGCAGGACCCTTCAGCCACATCATCATTTTTAAAATCTCCTTGGTTGAGTGGATGATTGTGTGCACGTCAGCAGGGTGATAAGGCTAGTTACTGTAACACTCGCAAGTACACATTTGTTAAATAAATGTGTCAAAAATTTTCCCTTGAGGTTGTGGTTGTAAATAAATCACTGTGCATTTGGGTTGGTGTAGCTAGCGTAGGGCCAAATAGTCTGTGATCAAGCTGTGTAGACAGTAAAGTTAAATCAGTAAACCTTTAATCTTCATCACAAAGATGGGTTTTTGTTTCTAAATCATTCAAACTTATAATGATTCCAACTCTAACTTAGGGGTGAAAAAAAAGAGCATGAAGCAATTGAACTTGTTTTTCTGCATTTTGAGCCTCAAGTCATTCATTGAAGTCCTTTTCTTGGTGGTACCAGAGTAACAGGTTGGGTTCATAATGGGAGGAGGTTCAGGTTTTATTTTATTTTATTTTATTTTTTTGTAGTTTTTGGTTTTTTTTTTACAAAGCTATTAAAAACTCCAGGTTTAATAGCTAATTAGGCCTTGTAACACAACTCTGAAAGGTGTATGCATGCAACAGGAGAGGATCCAGGTGAAAATGAACTTAGCCCAAAGTGTCTATGAAAGTAAAGTTAGTTGGTGTCATGGGGGCAATAAAAACCTCTGCTAGGCATGTGGAATTTCCAGCTTCGGGCCCATTCTTACACGAAACTAAAGAGTATGAGGTTTCTAAAAGAAAGAAGGGCATTCTTAAAGTTCTTAGTGACCAGGAAAACAATGCAGGAAGGCAGTGATGGCAGGGCAGGGCTCGGCAGTTCACTTATTTAACTGAGTGAAGAGTCAAAATCAATTAGCAGCTTGTGCGAATAAAATCTGTTGTAAGTTTCAATCCAGTCACCCTCGTTTTTTCTGAACAAAAATGGTGATAACACACACGTCTGTACACTTAGACGCAGTGAAAGATAATTTTTTCCTAGACATGACCAATGTTCTGTGCATGTGTAACTGCCTCAGTTACACAGGCCTGGAGACCGGAAAGCAACTCTCTTAGAATGTTAGGTTGTTAGGAAAAGACAGTGTTCCCTAACTGATTGGTGAGTGGTTGCTGGCAGTTGCTAGGCAAAATCAGTTGCTAAGAGGGTCCTCCATTTGCTGACAAATTGCCACAAAGTTTGCGTTCAAGATGCTAACTTGTCTACAAATGTTTGCTAACTAACCACCGAGCAGGGTTAGTTGAAACTTGGAAATAGTGTAGCACAAACCAGAGATAGAGAACGCTTGCCTTCAAAGTAAATGCTGTGCTAACACACTTTAAAAGTGGTGCAACTATTCGCAACTGGTGAACAGTCTCTCCTTTTGGCTTATGTCACACTTTTCCCAGTTTCACTATGGTTTAGAAAGTAGTTTATGAGTGTGTAAGCGGACAACCATAACTAGCATGGCTAGCATGGCTAGATTGTTTGCTGGCAACCAAACAATTGCAAGGATGTTTAGAGTGCAGCACCCTATACCTTTTTGTGGCCAGTTTCACCCAGCAACACTAGGCAACCTCCAGCAACAACTCACCAGCTGGCCAGGGAATACACATTTTTCACTAGCAACTGGTGGTCTTACTGGTCTCTATCCCTGTATAACTGGGATCTCCTCAAACCACCTGTTCGAAAAGCTTACACAAGAAGAAAACTGATCTGTTCACCTGCACCCCCATTCTGGTTTGTTTCACACAGCAACAGCGCACTATAATTAAGAACAAACCAAAAGCAGATTAACTGCTGACATAGTTTGAAAAGGCTCTTCAAATTTGGCAACTTGTTGTAAACTTTGCTGCAGGCTGATGGCAACTACACCTGCAGAATGCAGGGTGCACATAATACACATTGTATTTCAATGCTTTTGTTACTAATTGTTGCAAGTGCAAGTTAATCGTATGAAAAATATATGTCTGCAAATAGCATGCTTTACAGATTAAAAAGGAGTATATATAGTAATTCGACTTGGACTTTTTTGCCAATACAAAGCAAAAATGGGCAAGTAAAACCAGCACATGTTAGACACCGAAGTGGGCTTCACGCTCATCAATATGCCTCATACTCTGAATATAAATACAGTCATCGATGTTGATGGAAAAATTAAGGTTGCTCACTGATTTATTTTGGAAAATTCCTGAGAGGAAAATGTGTGGGGGGTTTTTAAATTTTCTTTCTTTTTCCTAAAATAAAGAATTTAGTTGGATTTTAAGTATTTTTCCTTCCCAAGATGTGCTTTGTTGTAAATAACTTACACATCTGGTCAGTGGTTTTGCTGCGTCCTGGCAAGTCTTGATGCAGCCTGTGTGGGTGAGTGAAAAAAGAGACAGAGGGCCTGTTTTTAAAAAAAAATCTGAGATGAAATAAAAAGGGAAAAGGGGAGATTGGGTAAATATGCAGAGCCTAACTGACAAGAGTAAGGGTAAACAAATTTGTATCCATGATAGGGAGGCCGAGATGGGGAGGCAGATGGAGGAAGAGAGAGAGTGAGAGGCAAAAAGAGGAGCGAATTCACTGACATCATTGGAGTTGGTTTGTGTCAGCATGCGTGTGTTGAAAGTAGATGTGAGTGTACTGGAGCGTGCGCTGGGGAGGAGGGGAGGGCTCAGAGCAAAGTAGTGACGTATTGTAATCTGGAATACCGAGAAGCCCAGCTGTGCAGAATCTGGGCATAGCGAGGGCTTATGTTACGTCATACAAACCCACACACACACATGCAGAAAAGCACACAAATGCACACGTAGCCTGTCGTGAGTCCTGAAGGAACACAACTGTTACTTGGGAGAAAGGTCAGGAGGGTTAATGCACGTGTGTGTGTACATGCTGTGTGAGCAGTTTCTTGTTCCTGCGTTAATGTTTTCACTACCTGATATTAGTAAATATTGCGGTTTTGCTTCTGAACCATCTCCTACCTTCTGTGAACCTTTCCCCTTCTTCTTCTTCTTCTTCTCCTTCTTCTTCTTCTTCTTCTTCTCTGCTGATATGCACCCAGGGATGCCAGGTGAAGATGCACAGCCTCATGTTTTGAGCCACAATTTGGACCCCCCTCTCTGGCAGCAATTTGCCCAGGGTTGAAATGACTCTCTCTTGGACTGGAATACAGTATGCTTCTAATGCACCTCAACCCAAATGACTGATGACACAGTCTCTGCAAAGAGCTGGAAGATGCCTATTTCTAGCTCCATGACCATATTTGGCACTGACCTCAGGAAAAGGAAATAATGCTACCCATGTCACCCTCCCTTCTTTGCTGGTTATTTTTGACCATCCCCCTTACAGCTCCCTTAACCCCCAAGCTCTTTTGTACTCCTTTTGATAAACATCAAATGGCCTTTTTAAAAGAAAAAAATAAACTCCTTACAAAATGACTTTTATGGTCTGAAGAGGCTAAGCAGGAGAGACTTCTGAGATGAGTGCAGTCATGTACATTAATGTATCCCCAGTGGTTAACCCTTTAGGCTGGCTCGGGCCTCGATAGTTTATTTTTACTCACATCTTACATCAGGGGCATGTTTCGCCTTGGGGTTCTAACAAAATAAAGTCTTGCATAATTACTTGCATGCAACGCATATTGAGCGCAAGTCTATTTATAGAACACATTTATATTTCCTGACGAGCATTATGTGTCACCCTGATTTATTTGTACTGTCTCAATGTATAAGGACTGGCAATAGGAGAATAGTTTGATCATTTAAAAAGAGGCCTTGCGATAGATGTTTTTGAAAATATTCAGGGTCATTTTTCTTTTTTGCATTAAGTGATGGACACATGGCTGTCGTTTCTGACACATCATTAACACGTTTCGGATAAAAGCAATCCTGATTCTGGTCACGGTATCAGCGACTCTAGTGATGGCCCCAGCTTTGAGATACTTTGCAATTTAAATTAGTACGACAGAGGACCTGTTGACCTGTTGAGGTGTACTTACTGCAAATTGATTTTCAGTTTGAAACTACGGTAATGGTTGCCAAAGTTGTGTCTGCAGTGGAAGCTATACCGCCAGCTGCCTGTTTAGCAGAGGACACAGGGCACACTCAGACTCGGTAGTGGGCTGCATGTCATACAATAGTCCCCAGAGACCACAAAATATTAAACTTTTACACTGCTTGCATAGACAGATGGATTGATTATGCCAAATTACACAAGAACTGCACTGAAAGACAGTGGCAAACAACATTTTTAATTTTTGGTGCAAATTGTTGTCAATATGTACAGAGGAGGTCAACACTGATTGGCAACAACATCATTTTTCAGCATGACAGTGAAGAAAAATTAAAAGCACACGCACAGTGGAACACAATCAGTCATAGATTGGCCCCACCGGAGCCTGGACCTCAACATTACTGAAGCCGGTGGGGGATCATCTTGACAGAGAATAGAGCAAAAGGCAGCCAACATCCAGAACTGAGCTTTGAATGTCCAAGAAGCCTGGAGAAATATTCCTGAAGTCTTCTTAAAGAAATTGCAAGAAACAAGGGGTGGCTCAAGACTTTTGTATAGTTCTGTATTAAAACAGATACTTGCTAACAGGGATGACACAGAAATTCTAATAAAGGCTTTTTAGTGAAATGTTAACCATAACTACCAGCTTATCATCATAAACTGTTATAAATCATACATTTATCAGGATTCTTCCACTTGGGACTACAAATGTTTGTACAAGTAATATAGCAGTTTCAGTTTGAATCAATGTAGTGGGCCAGCAGACAGGCAATAAAGCCACAGCATCAGTGTGTTAACTGAGCAGTTAAGTCATCTAGTGGCTGGGTCTCCACTTTAATGTAATCTTTTCTACATTCTCAGTTAATCCATTTATATTTCATGACCAAATGCAAAGCTATAACCTAATGAGACCATTAAACAACACAGCACACTGTGTGCCTGATTCTGAAATTGTACCAGTTTTGGAACTTTGCAAGTTTGTAAGTGAACAGAAACAGGCAGGATGAATAGTGGAGAGTAGGTGAACTCATTACTCTGTTGAAGAACACTCCATTAGTGGTTGCACGTTATAATAGAGGGTCTTCAAACATTCAATCTCTCCCAAAGAAGAACAACTTTGCCCCCAGGAGCTAACTGTACTAAAAGGTTGTGCATGTGTGTTTGCATGTGCTGCCCTTTGATTTGATCTCTTACCAGCCTTATCCGCCCATCGCCATGGTTGTTGGTACCAGCATGTTTTAGTCCTGCGTCTCTCCTCAAGTTTTCAGTGGAAAATAGCATCCGAAGTTTGGAGTCTTTTCTAAAATGACGCCCTTAATACCACAGTGACTGACTCGTTCCTGTGCAGTATCAACACTTCCTGTCATTAGCGGTAAGTCTGTATGTGACTGAAACAGATGGACACTAGAGAACTATTGACATAGACAGAGACAGTAGGATCATTAATGCTTTGCCCAGAGGAACGAGACCTCTCTCCGGGTCTCTTAAACGCCTGTTCTATTTTACCCTCATCAAAATCGTCTTGTCACTGCTAGCTGTCTGAGAGACAGGCTCCATCAAAATAAGAGTTGTATTGAGATATGTCAAAGTCACAGCAGGAGATGCCTGTCAGAGCTACAGAGTTCTCATAGGCCAACGTCACAGGTAATCACACTCACTGTCCTTGTCAAGCATAGGGGGATCTGAGTGGTTTATCTTTAGAAAACACAATCGACCAGGATTCACTCGTATGGGATCATAAGGAAGACAAAAAAGTTTCCATGCAACTCCTCCTCCATCTCAGTGTGAGAGCAGCAGCGGCTGCCGATGGAGGTTTATAACTTGCCATACGGACACCATGTTTGAACCCACAGTGCTCACGCTTGACTGTGTTTGTGCTCGCAGGCTAGCTGTGTGCTCACATACCATAATTAGCGTAATGAGTTATTTATAGCCAGCTGTGGAATTAGCTGTGGAATTGCCAGGCAGCCGCAGGGCTGATTAAGCCACTTGCCAATCAATTATTTATGGCTTCCTGGAGAAGAGTAGCTTGTCCTCTTTTGTGTGCAGCACCATGGCAACACAACAGGAAGCAGAAATCCTGTGGAGAGGAAGTAGACCCTATGACAGAATCAGCTGTGGCACCCCTGACTGCACCATGTTTCTCTCTCTTTCTCTCTTATATTCACACTCACTCCTCTAATATAAACCATACTTTTATGAGGAGCCGTCTATGAACTCCCTCCACTCAATAAAAGGTGTTTATGCTCTCTGTTTGAGGGAAAATAAATAAACTGGATGGATGAAAATAGATTATGCCCAACTGGTGAAATGAAGGACCACACTGAATGTGGCATAGGAACTGTGCCTTTCATCCAGTCACTGCATGAGCAGGTACACAGTAAATGAGGTTCTCAGGGTCATTTTTCTTTTTCACACTTCCTAATTGTGGGGGGAAAATCTCCAGAAGTTTTGTTTTTTAAGCATCTGCAGTCATAAAAGTGTTTCTGCTTTGGTCCAAAGTACAGTAATATGACCACCATAACTAAGGGTGCTTATTGCAAAAATACAATAGCATCTGTCACTATTTCCTACAACAAAACTGTTGCAAAATCCTTCTTGTGAGTAAGGATGAATCACTGTCTTGACAATCAGCAGCTAAAGACGGACTGTTTTAAATTACAAAATGTGAAGTCAAGCCCAGCTGCAAAATTTCTCCTGTGTGTTCCTGCATGTTTCTCACCTTCCTACCACACAAACCTGCACTGCATCCCACATATAAAGGCAGATGCAGTAAGTAAAAAAACCAAAAAAAACCAGTACATAACAGTCCAATTAAAGTCTGCGCAGCCTGTTCTCTTTCACCTAATAAAGTAACCGGACGAATCTACCCTCAGCATGTCAGACAGAGGGCAGAGTAATGCTTTGAGGCGAATTTCAATCAGTCTGTCTCACTCCTACACAGCAAGTTGGCTTCTGGCTGTGTGGGAGGCCCACAGGACATAGCCATGGGCTGCATCTACACAGATCTGCCACCCAAATTGAATCTAAAATCCTCTGCAGTTTTTCCTTATCCACTTTTTTTTCCCTCTGCTTTTGTAAATCGGGTCCCTGCAGAGACTGCTACGCTTGAACTTTTCAAACTAAATCAGTAAAAGTTCCAGGAAACAAACAAGAAAAACTGCATAACTGAAATCGAACTTGTGAGCACTTTCTTAGAGTCAACACAAGAGAAAATTGACTTGCCAAATGAAATGGAGAAAGTACAATAAGTGAAAATTAAAGCAGTAAATGCATTACTGCTCTTAAAGGAGAACAGAAAATTAGTAGACGTTTTTTTTTTTCATTCAAAACTTAATCTGTTTTGGGTTTTCAGTTGAAAGTTGAGCAAACAAGCATCTGAACGTTTTGCAATTTCTTGCAGCTTTCTCAAATTTATATATTTTAAAGGCACACTTAGGCACCACTTACATATTTGCATTTCAGGCTTCAGAGCTATTGCTCCTCACAAAATGTGGGTATTACTTGCAGTGAAAGGTGGAGTAAAGTTAGCTGTTCCAAGCACCAATCAAATCCCATTATGCAGATATGCAGGAAGATGCAGATGTAGCCTATAGCTGAAATGAAAAGTGGTCATTGCAGTCGGTAATCAACCTAGTCACACAAACATACAGACTAGTTAGCGACCACCTGGTAACCACCAGTCGCTAAAAATAATGTTCCCCAACCGGGTGTGACCAGTAACTGAAGGGCTGTCACTGTGACATTGGTTGCTAAACCCCCAGTCATCTAGAGACAGGTAAGTGGTTGACGAGGTTGTTGGCAATCGCTAAATGAAAATGGTTGCAACAAGGTATACGGTGCTGTATTAAAAACCTTCCAATTGTCTTGGTTTCTAGCAGAGAGCCAATAGTTTGTACAGAAGATGCTGACTTGTCTGCAAACACCAAATACTTTCTAAGCGATAGTGAAACTGTGAAGCATGCAACACAAATTGGAAAGGTATAACTTCCACACTTGTTTAAGTTTCGCTATCGCTTGGTGATTAGTTAGCAAGTATTTGCAAAAAATTGGTGTTTTCCTTGAAAAACTACACACTACCTGCTAGTAACCAAAGCAATCATAAATAGATTTTTGCTGCAGCACATTCTGTGTGACCAATTTCACCTAGCAACAGCCAACAACCTCCAGCAATCACTCACTATCCAGTCAGGGAATACACAATTTTCCCTAGAAAATGGAAGTTGTGATGGGACCACTGACCGGTCTCTAGGTCTGTGTGGCTAAGGCTTTAGTCATGGCTACCTAATTTCATGCTAACTGCTTATTGAGGCTCCTTTAGCTTGCCTTGTGGGTTTGAAAAAATATGGTTGGTTGTTGTCAACATGACAATATCTCTCAGCAAAAATGCCCCTCAATCATCAAGCAACCCTTTTTGGATTCTGTTAGAGCAGCAGTTCAAAACAATACGGAGCCCTGGTGCAGGCTCTTTGTTCATACACTGTCTGAAAGCCATTTTAGCCCCCCTGCTCACACTCAGAGCTGGGCACCAAAGATGACCATATTAAGTGCATCCCTTCTCAGTGATATCATACAGATCAAACAAGTGTCTGAAATGCTGCAGTGAGTGCAGTCTGAAGCCTGAGATCCCTGACAGGGATTACTTCCATATACACTGACCTCATTATTTAAACTTTGACCATATTTAAAATGAGTATCTACCACTGTAGAAGTATAAGTATGACAGAAAATATGAGGCACATAATCAAAACATTGTTTTGTTTCATCTTTATATATGTGTACAAATGCCAGCTGGTCATTTTACTGGGGGTTATATGTTGGTCTATGTGTAAAACATAATAACAAAACACATAACAAAGATGACCCGAATGCCTCCTTCCTCATATCATTCCACAGCAATATATTTTCAGTGTTAAACACATTGCTATCGCAAACTCCCGTGTGTATTTTTTATCACTTCCTCCCTCCTTTTCTCACTTTGTTTCACACATTTCTCTTCTCTAAGCACTATATTCCTCGCCTCAGTTCTTCTGGAAGGACATCTGTTTGCCCACGGAGTCATCAATCCCAGCATGCCTGGCAGTTGCCCAACCTTGGCTATGTGTGGGTTTTTTGTTTTTTTTTGTTTTGTTTTTTTTTCTACCTGCTGTCTACTCTTTTGCCGAACAGTCATCACTTTCTCATTTTACAGCATTTATCGAGAGGATGTACGAGTAGATGGAGTTGATGCAAAGACAAACATGCATTTCGAGCGCGATGACACACAACCACATTCAAATACAGATACAGCATATTGTTCGCATCGACTCACAAAGCTTTCAGTCTTTTCTTAAGGACTCCACATATATACACACAAATCAAGGATTTCATGAAAAGGAAATGCATATTCAACAGTACTGTGAAAGCTCTGAAAGACTTCTGTATGTGTATGCACACATATACCTAAACAGAGGAGTGTTATCTACAAGGACAAATGAATGAGTAATGTTTGCTGTTGCAGGAAGCTGAGGTGATAGTGTTTTTTGCCTCACGTGGTATGAACATGCAGGCAGTGTACTGGCACAGACATTGAGTGCAAAACCAAATGCCTTTTTTTGCCTTATTTTTATGGAATATAGTTTACAATTCCATTTTTTTTATTGCCGTTAACCATTTTTTAATGTCAACTTTCTGGAAAAATCTCAGAGAATGCAGGATATTATTATTATTGTAGTTTTGGTATGTGCTCTCTCGAGAACCAGCTGCACCCAAGAGGCTATTCCAATTAGCTTATAAACCCACATACAGCAGGCCTGCACCTGTTAGTCTGGTCAGTCACTTTGTAGGCACTCTGCCTAGTTCTTTTTAAACACAGCGGCTTTTATTTTCACATTTTTGTGTTGAGGACATTGAAAGTTTATCATCCCACCATGAAGCACGGAGCCACGAAGTCAAAGAGTTGCTCAGGTCTACGCCATGACCTAAATGATTACTGTTTTCCCTTTGGTTGTCCAACTCATATTTTGTTTCATTTCTTCTCCCTCTCTTTTTATTGTTATTTAGTTGCATTATGTCCTGTCACCATTCCTGTGTGCACATTTTTGGAAAATTTCCCTCTGCAGTACAAACACACTCACACACACACAGACACACTCATGCACTGCTTGGCCTTCACCCCTTACATCATGTTTCCATTGCTCAATGAAAGATGACCTGTGCCATATGCAGCCATTGGGTTTATTTGTCACTCAGAGACAAACCTTCTGTCCAATCCTTTATTTCCATCTGTTCCCTCCTGCTTCTCTTTTTATTGTGATAGGTCATATTTAACAGTGAGATTTGGAGAGGGGGAAAAAAGCATAAATTGGCATTTATTAATCTGCTTGTCATCCAGGTTGACATCTTAAAAGGTCTGAACCCCTGAGATGTTTGGTTTACTGTTACATATGATAAAGAAACGCTTCAGCCTCTCACAATTGAAAAACAGTAACCAGTAAATGTTTAGCATTCCTCTTCATATTTCCACATCTCATTTCTGTGAATCAGCAATTTGAAAACCATATGAATTTTATGAACCTTTTTATGCAATGTTTATTATATTAACAAGGACTTTATTCAAATCATATTTGCTTCTTTTCCCCTCCCATCTGAGCATAAATGTGCCTTGCGGGGCTCCACAGGCCATTTCTGTCAATTTAGTCTCAGTTAATTATTAATCAATAGCCACCCAAACAGCTGTAAAAAGAAGCGTGCACTCACACACACACACTCACATAAACACATGTTCCCCCTGCTCATTCTGTCCAATTAAATCCATCATAAAGATTCCAAGGCAAGTGTATAATAGGAGCACAATATTTCAGCAGTCATTACCCAAACCGAGTTGGCCTGGTTCTCATTACCTGGAGACCTCGCAGGAGCTGCCAGCTCTACACGCGCGCATAGACACACATAAGCACACAAACACGAATAAATATGCTCATGACTGGCTTCTCACTAATTTGAGACCTGGTTGAAATGTTTTTGAGTGGAAAATGCTCGGTGTCAGCACGGCAGCTTGTAAAATGTCCTCTGAATTCCTGTATCAGCAGCTTGCAGACGTGCACAGAGGGCAGTCGCAGAAATGTATTACATGCTATCTGTTCTGTTTATTCCAGCAATCATACTGTGATTGCATTTGTTTGTGTGTTTATGTATGTTTGGGGGTTTTATCTTTTACCCTGAGGCTCTGTGAACCTGTTGGCTTCTGCTGGTATAGATTTGTTTTCAGTCACACTGATGCACACAAATATGTATTTACCTATGCTACATTACAGAGAAGATACAAAATTTTGCCTTATTCACCACTGGAGCTCATGGACAGCACAAACTGATGTGGACACTGTTCATATATGCACACACTACCACTCACATGTACTATATATATAGGTGTATGCAGCAGCAGCACACCCTCACACATCTTGTAATGCATTTGAGGTGGAATGTGAATGGGCCTGTTCATTGCCTTGGAAACGGCAGGCTAGCCGGTGGGGGTGGCAGCCTCACAGAGTTATGATGTTATCTCCCAAATGGGTTCAGTTCAGGACAGACCCCCACAGACCTACTGTACATACACACTGAAACGCACATGTCCGCCTGTCTCCTGCATTTTACTTTAACAGATGGCTGAATTCTTCTTGCACTGCAAGCAGCATATTGCAAGTGACAGGGTGTAAATCAGGTTAGGGAATCTCACTAATCTGATCTAAAGGCATACGGTATTGATAGTACTTTTTCATAATTCAGGTGACAACAGCAGCTCTCCTGCAAAGAGAACAAAACTTAACGTGTTTTCCTTTCTTTAAACAAGGCCTCCAAAACACACAATATATGTGGGTTTTGTGTATTGACATTTGGTCATGGGCTGCAAATTTACTTTAAGTTTAGGTCACTCTGAAAATTAACTAACACTCAGAAAATCTATGTTACTTCGTGGAGATACAATATATATCATTTACGTCAGAAGGTTTGTGTGTAAATTGCATTTGGTGAAAATGGATACTTTATTACTTTGCAAGTACCAGGTTGGACCTCCTTTTGCCTTCAGAACTGTTTTGGCACAGATTCAACACATTCCCCAGAGCTTTTGGTTCGTATTGACATGACAGACACTCAGACAATAGAAGACTTATTAGCCACACATACGTGGTGCAAATCTCCCATTCCACCACATCCCAAAGGAGCTCCACTGGACTGAGATCTGTTAACTGTGGAGACTGTGGGGAGCAGGGAAGTCATTGTCATGTTAGAGAAACGATTTTGAGATGGTTTGAACTTTGTGACGTGGTGCATTATTCCACTGGAAGCAGCCATCAGAACATTGTGGTCATAAAGGGATCAGGGATTGACATGGCCATCAATGAAATTCACATCCAAGGTGTACCAAGAAAATATCAGAGAACATCACACTACTAACAGCTCGAACCACTGATGCAAGGCAGGTTGGATTCATGCGTTCATGTTGTTTACGCCACATTCTCACCCAAACATCCAATGTCCCAGCAGAAATTGAGACTCAGAGCAATCAACTTTGCTGCTGATTTGGTGAGCCTGTTTAAATTGTAGCCTTAGTTTTTTTAGTTCTTAGCTGACAGGAGTGGCGCCCAGTTTGGTCTTCTGCTGCTGTAATCGACTGTTTCAAAGTTCGATGTGTTGTGCATCCAGAAATGCTCTTCTGCAGTTGTCATTTGGTCAGAGGCAATCTGAGCATTCTCTGACCTCTAGCATCAAAAAAGCGTTTTATCTCAGAGAGCTGCTGCTCATGGGGGATTTTCTCTTTTTTGGACCATGTAATCCCCAGAGATGGTTGTGTGAGTAAACCCCAGTAGATCAGCAGTTTCTGAAATACTCAGACCAGCCCATCTGGTACTAACCACCATGCCACATTCAAAGTCACTTAAATCACCTTTCTGATGCTCGGTTTGACCATGTCTACATACCTAAATCTTATTAATGCAGGGTTGTGTGACTGTACATGTTTAAAATACATTGAGTTTAAAAAATAAAATAAAAATCTATGGATTAATACATGTAAACACTAAAGATAGCTTTTGTCCTGCCCCTGCTACCAAACACCAGAAACTGTGACTGAAATCAACAGCAGGAGCAGGAATGGTGTTTGATTGGCTGATTTCTTGCCAATATAACTTAATAATCATCTGAGTGGTAATTCTACACACTGGAGCCTTTTCAAAGATTACGTCTAGAAAGATTTTGATATGCTTGACGTAGAGATCTATTGATCAATTAGGCAGTTGAAAGACTCTTTTACAAACTATTGAATCAAAAGAACTGCAGGGTAAATCATTTTATTTGCAACTCTTCTTTCAGATTATTTGCTCATTTGTACTTCAGTTTACAATCACTGAAGTCACTGGATGCCTCTGTACATATATCTGCATATATCTGCAATACACTGAATTTGCACTGTCAGGCAATATCTTAAAAATGTGTTGGAAAATCTCTCAACTCGGGTCAAAAAAATGTTTTTTTGTTTCTCTGGACATCTTTTTTCGTCCTGACAGCCTGTGTAAGTGGAACCTTGTTTACGCTCTATAACCCATATTATTACCCATGGTGCTCCTCTACCTCCACTGTCTGTCAGTGGGCTCTCCATTCTTCACTACCCCCCCATCCTGCAGCTGCCTCTCTGTTCCATTCTCCACTAC
>VUQG01003498.1:0-15005 GCA_015106755.1 Etia nguti
AACACATCCGGTCTCCACGAGTGTTGAAATGGATGTGTTGGTGGAGTTTTGGTAAAACTTTCTTCAGGTTTCCCTTGTTAAAGTCCCCGGTCGTGATAAACGCCGCCTCTGGATGTGCGGTTTCCTCGCTGCTGATCGCGCTGTACAGTTCCCTGAGTGCTCGGTCAGTGTCGGCTTGTGGGGGAATGTAAACAGCCGTAATAATCACTGCTGTAAATTCCCTCGGTAGCCAGAATGGCCGGCACTTAATCATCAGGTACTCCAGGTCCGGTGAGCAGAAGGATTTGACCGGGTGCACGTTCGCATAATCACACCAGCTGTTGTTGATCATGAAACACACACCACCGCCTCTGCTTTTCCCAGTAAGCTCCTGTGACCTGTCCGCGCGGTGCACGGAGAACCCCGGTAGTTGTATTGCGGAGTCCGGTACCTTGTCCGATAGCCAGGTTTCTGTGAGGCAGATCACGCAGCAGTCCCGCATCTCTCGCTGGAATGAGATCCGTGCCCGAAGCTCGCACAGCTTGTTCTCCAGAGACTGCACATTAGCCAGTAATAAACTGGGTAGTGGTGGTCTGTTAGTGCGCCGTCTCAGTCGAACCAGAACGCCAGATCTTCTCCCTCTGCGTCGGCGTTTGCGGCCTCCGGGGGCCCAGAACAAAGGCGTCTCAGGTGAGATGAATGGGGGGTCTGCAAACGGAGGATCCGTGTTGCAAAATTTGAACTCCGGAAAGTGACAAGAAAGTCCATCTCTTATGTCCAGTAAGGTTTGTCGGTCGTACACAAAGAGACATGTGCTACTTCTGAAAAAACAAAGGAAAAGTAAAATAAAGCACAAAAACCAGCTGTTGCTTGGGGGAGCTCGCGACGAGGCTGCCATACTCGGCGCCATCTTGAAAGACAAGCTAGTACATCACTGAAGGTCTGGTTTCTCTGTTTAAAAAACTACAACCATTTCACTCTACCTTTTCAGTGTATGTGCCTCTTTCTTATCTCTCTGTACACAAAGGTGTTGCTTATTCTTAGCACCTACTCTAGAAAAAATGGAAAGTGATCTGGTCTTGCTGCCCCAAAAGTAATATCACTCGGAAAAACCAAGAAAAAGATAAAAAAGTGCCTTTTGCCACTTCAACCTATAGCATATTTAAGCCATCTAAAAAATGTAAAAGCTCACTTTCATTTTTCAACAAGCTTGTGAACTCAAAGCCGTAACATTAGAATTCCCCTCAACGTCCACTCTCAACATGACTTAAAGCTGCAAATGTGCACAAAAGACAAAAAGGCAGAAGACTGAAAGTCTTTTTGTTTCTCAGTTCAGCAGCTGGAGACACTTTTGTTAGCTGTCATTCAGAAAATTGTCAGAGTTGACTGATGTGAGATTGATAAGTTGAGTCAGTGTTTATTTTTTACAGCACATTAATACACCCTTAGCTGACCGAACTGCAGTACATGCTATACAAAATGTAATTAACACTCACTAAATCAACAATAAATATGCACTAAAATACACAACAAAAACATAAAACATCCTCAAATTAAACAAGAATAAAAGAAAATACAACTGTGCTTGCACAATAAAAACTAGGAAATCCTGCTCAACTGAAAGCTGGAGAAAATAAATAATGGTGTTTTATAATGACTGAGTGATTGGGCAGGTTGCCCCTGAATATAGGGGCTAACATCAAAAAGGCACTGTTGCCTCTGTTTTAGAGCCTGGATCAAGGAACATCCAAGATCAGTTGGTTTGTAGACTTCAGGGCTTTGGCACAAGTGCACTGCTGTAAGACTTCAGCTAAGTAGAGAGGCACCAAATGGTTGTGAAATGTTAAAGTTGATCCTGAAATGGACTGGAAGCCAGTACAGGTGGAACATGAGCATGCCTGTCAAAAAGTGAGCTGCTATAATGACTGATTAAGGCCAACCTCCAAAGAATTACAAAAGTCTAATTAAGAGTTTCAAATTACTCTCTCAAAGTCATGTGGAAGGAGGTGGCCCTTCATTTTACTGAGGAGCTTTAAGTGAAAATAACCTTATCTTAACAACAGAGAAAGGCGAGTTTAATACACTTTGTTGCACTTTGTTGAAACAAACATGCTGCAGGATAGAGAGGAATTTCATGATATTGCTGCCCTGTACTTATGCAACTGCCAAACATGCTTAATGGCATCACTGCGTGTACTACTTGTTCTGTTCTTTATTTTTCCCACAATAGACCCTCTGACTTGTGTTACTGTTCTCACACTGCTTGTTTCTGCCTTTAACGACACCCCGCTGCTACATTACACAGTGAATATAACTCTTTCTGAATACCTACTCTGAAGGGGGCTCTGCAGCTGAAAAGTTTCTGTGCCTGTCCAGGAAAACAGAGTGCCACATTTTTTATTCCGGTATCAACACAGAGTGCAAACATTACCCGCAGAGTGGTGGGTGTTATAGGATTAAAAGTTGTTGAACATGAATTTATAATTAATCTTTTACTTGCAACACCGGACTTGTTGAATCAAGTTTTGAGGACTCCTCTGGGGTATTTGCTTTAGACTTCAGTGTTGCTTTATCTCTCAGTTTGATATAAAGTATCCCATTGGGCAATGTGACTTTCATGAGTGATTCTGGGAACTGAAAGAAAAACAGTCATGCTGAAAAATGATCATTTTTTAAAAATTAATATTTTCACAGTACATTTTATAGGTTTTCATTTCAGTAATTTAAAATGATGGGGAAATAAAAGAAGAGATATGAAACTGAAGAAAAGTAATAAAGAAGTAAAGTAGTAAAAGCAGAGCTATTATTCCAACATGATTTTATTCTTGAAATGTAGCAGCACAGCTTTGCATGTTACACAGTTCAAGATAATTCTTGTTAAAATGTAACTCTGCATTCATTAAACCAGTTTTCTTCCAATTGGTTGCTTCTTACAAACAGAAGGTTTGAACAGCACAGATGTGGCGGCTGTACCCGAGTACACCATAATAAGGATATCCCTTCTCACTGACATAATATAGAGCCAAGAATAGAAAAAAACTGAAACAAGGCGCAGTCTGAAGCTTTAGGTCACAAGCGTCATGTTACAGACCTCGTTATTTGATGCTTTGGCCATGTTTACTATAAGAATTATACAGGAGCTGGTCAGAAATGTAAACCCATGCCATGAAGCTCTCGGTGTGCAGTGTTTGAGCTGATGTTAATGTCAGAGGATGTGTGGAGCAACTTACTCGACGTGCTTTTGAAAAACAAAGAAGACTGATCTATGAAGGGTTTGCACTTGAAGATGTGCGTTTCATTTATATTCACAGGTATGGGATTTACCTCAGGCTGCTGAAAGAAGACGCTGCAAATGACCTAGCTCTGCTAATGAAGCATGTGAAGATCTTCTTGTCCACGCAGAGAGTTAAAACTTCATCAGAGCTCAGTATCCTTTACAGATTCCATACTATAAGAATTCACAGTAAATGGACACACTGTGGCTGTAAATGTTAGTCACCCATCTGACAAATGTTCTTATGTCATACCATTTGATTTTTTAAAATACATTAATGTTGCATTTGGTCATTTCAAAACCCGAATTTGGAAAATAAGAAAATATTTTAACTGTTCTGTTTGGTTATTTGTGCCTGTTTTGTGTCAGTGTATCACCGAACCTCTGCTTACCTTTGTTTGGTGAAATGATGGCCTTACCCCTCCATGATGTTCCTGGCATCATGCGGTGACTGTTGAAATTAGGTTTCACTGTGCAGTTGCCTTTTTCTTCTTCAAACATAGTGTTCTACATTTTTGACAAAAACTTGAACATAGTCTTAAGAGAACTCGAGATGTTCTGTATACGAATATTTTTGTGGAGAGCAGCAGTTTCCCTTTCTTATTCAGGGTTTTTCTTATAATGAACATATGAACAAAGATTGTAGCAAGTTTTGTAGGTTTCACGGTGATGATCTTTGCAGGACATACTGTTCAGGAGAGCAACAGTCACGAATTTCCTCCATTTGTAAACAGTTTGTTGTTGGGCATGGTTCACACCCATCAGTATTTCTTGAGAATTTCTTTTTTAAAAGCTGACTTTGTATGCCTTTATTTATATGGATGAGCACCATTGCAACCCACGCATTCAACATATGCTCATCTTCTTAAACCATGTAATTACTGCAGAGTAATTACTGCAGAGGTTCACTGTATGTATACAATGCACTATTATTTTAAATAAGCAAAACAGAAGGTTTGCCAACTCTAAAGTTTTCACAAACTTTTTCTTTGTGCCACTCTAACATTGTAACACACTGTTACTGGCTACAGAGGCAACAGTATATGTGTGTGACTGTAGTAGCAGCTGTGTAGTGTGAGAACACCACAAGTCGCCCTTTTAAAAGAAAGAAAAAGAAACCGAGAGTGTCACGTCTCATGCTCTGATCAACACAATATAGATTATCTTGCTCTATCTGCGCCTCAGTGAGTAGTTCAACCTTCTTTTGTCCCAAATACCAACTGACAGGCGTCCTTTTTCCTTCAGATAGCTTCCTTTGTAAGCAGACAATTGAAACATGAAAACACAGAGAGAAGATAAAGAGCTCTCACAAATATAAAATGCTGACATTTTGTTTGTAAAGAAGCTACAGTACTATACCAGACCGACATTTGAGCTGATAGCAAGAAGCTCGTTTTTGGTTATCTTTGTTCTCAGATGGCAGCTGTAAACAGATTTATGCTAATGTTTCTGACACAAAACACAGTGTACCTATTTAAGCTAAAAAAAAGTTAATATACTTAAAAATTAGCAACAATTTTGGTCTGAAATTTACCCAAAGAACTGAAGTACTTTTTCAAGTTAACAGAAGTAATTTTAAATCTAAAGGATAGATGTTGATTACGTTATTATTTTATTTTGAGGTTTTTTTGGTTTCGTTGATGGTGATTAGGTGATCGCAGATGAAAATGTTATTCCTGTCCTAGGGGAAACTGTTTTATTTATAGCTCTCCGTTTAAAAATGATGTCTTGACAGAATCCATTACGAATGCATGAGGTCTGTCTGTCAATCACTATCAAAGAGCATGCATTTGTCATTGAGGGTTGAGCCAGTGGTTAAGCTAACCAGCTCACACTGTTGCATTATAATTGTATTTAAGTATTCAGACTGTAGTTTAAGCTTCCAACCGCTGTCATAAATTTATGAATATAAAACAGAGGCAATATATAGTTCTTTTGCTTAAGCAATTCAGTGCAATTAGCCAAGCAGAGATGATCAGGAGGACCTGTATAAGTTCAAAGTGAGCATCAGAAGGGGGGAAAAAAGGGGCTTTACTGTAAGTGACTTTGAACGTGGTTGCTGATGCCAGATGGGCTGGTCTGAGTATTTCAGACACTGCTGATCAACCATCTCCAGAGTCTACAGAGAATGGTCCAAAAAAGGAAAAAAAAAAATGTCTTAATGATGCCACAGGTCAGAGGAGAATGGCCAGACTGCTTCAGGCATAAACAACATGAAAGCCTTGTATCAGTGGTTTAGACTGCTGGTGTGGTGTATTCATGTGTTTTAACGCCACAGTATTTCTGCTGTCCATCCTTATATGAACACAGTGTCCTCATCTTCTGAGGAGTGTTTTCAGATTGATAATGGCACTAATGTCAGTAAGCTTAGATCATCGCAAACTGGTTTCTTCTATGTGACTATTCTATGAGTTGACTGTTGTCAAACAGCCTCCACAGTCACCGGACCTCAATCCCATACAACACCTTTGGGATGTGGTGGAATGGGAAATTCACATCACGGAAGTGCAGCAGACAGCTCGACAGCAACTGTGTGATGCTCTCATGTCAGTGTGGCCCAAAATCTGAGAAATGTTTGTTAAATCTATGCTACAAAGAATTAATGCGGTTCTGCAGACAAAAGGGGGTTCATCCTGGTACTAGCAAGGTGTAATAATACAGTGGTGATTGTGTGACCTCCAAATATTCTTTAAATAATGAAGTTCTAACCAAGGTTGTCCAGACATTTCCATTAACAGGATAAGGCAAATTTGGGACAGACTATACCTGTTTGACCACATTTCAAAGTGAAATCCTCACACTTTCACTGTCAGCAATAACATGCCTTGCTGACTTTAAAACGGGATACAAATAAATGCCAAATGACTCCACACATCTAAGCCAAAAAAAGATGTTTCCTCCCATCATGCATTCGCTGACATCTTTAACTGATAATCAAAGCCGATGGCACTATCAGCGTGCACTGTGAGTGTCAAGTTTCTGTGTTTCTGTGGATTTGGTCCTCATTATTGAGCTTTAATGCAGACAGCCATCCTCCAGTTCTTTTAACTGGGTATCCACAAAGGAGTCCCGTCTTTGCCTTTTCTTAACAGTGATATAAAGATCTGAAATGCTTGTCATTCAGATGCAAATCTAAGGCAATTTCCTCAGTCTGTTACAGGATCCAGTCAAAACATGGCAAAACACGAATATGTTTCTGTATTAACAATTTTAAAATTGTTCTAAAGTAAGAACATTTCTCTTTGGGTTTCGGTTGTTTGTCCCCATCTGCTCACTGAATGGAGTTTGCTCAGGATAATGCATTACTGTTTTTTTTGGGGGGGGGTTAACAGCTTTATGACTTCTTATCTGTGTTGGTTTAAAGGTTAAGCATTAAATGTAAATTTAGTTATTTAAAGAGGAGCTTTATAGTTATTTTGAGCTTCACATTTTTATTCTTGAACTCTGTTAGAGTAGATTTGCATGATGTATTAAAAAAAGCAATTAGAAAGCTGTTGGGAGTCCTTCAGGTTATGATCTGTCACAAAAAAAAAACATTTTAGCTCCTCAGCAGTTAAGCCACCTGTCTTCTGATTGACTCCCTTTTGCAAAAAGCGTTGAACAGCAGGAGGGAGGGTCTTCTGCGCTCACAGACCAAGCCGAGTGCCTGAGATGACCAGGCATTATGGCAAAATCCCCAGTTTTGCCACGATACAGTGCCAAGAATAGGAAAAAAACACTGTCTGAAATGGAGCATTTAGAGCCATCCGAAGCCTGAGCTTTTGGCTCAGTGGGAATATTTGTACACTGACCTCATTATTTGAAGCCTTGACTGTGTTCAAAGTGACCGTCCACTACTGTAACAGTGTATATGTGACAAAAAAACAAGGAAAACTATCATAGGTACCCTTTAAAACTATTACTAAGAAATGAGAATGTAAATTCTTAAAGCAGATCAAGGCTGCTGTTGTCTTTTTTCTGGCATTGGTGTTAAGAATTAGCATCTTTTTACAAGATTAATTAGTTTAAAATTAACATTCTGGGAAGGTACATGCTTTTTTCTGTAGAATTCACAGGAAATGAACTAACAATAATAAATTTTAGTGTAATAAATGAAGAAATTTGCTCATTTAGTCTTTTTCCTCATTAAAACTTCCTCCTGTGATATCTTTGTGGCAGAACGGTAGAGAATCTTTCAGTGGGAAGATGTAAATAAATCTTTCTGTGTGCATTTCAACCTAAAGAAAAATTAAACGGCGACAGTGTTCAAAGGGAACAACTCAGCAGAAAGACATAAAAAGCAGCAAGTGTTGATAGGCCTGGGGTTGTTTTCTGGAGACGAGCCAGATTGTGTTCTCACTCCCGATTAATCGGTCCACAGTTCTCCTGGAACAGGACAGAGACTCGCATATCAGTGCAGTTATTTGCTGCCAGCAGGGTCTGAATGAAATTATCAAACGTCTAAATGAACTGAATTTAATGAGTAATGCTGCAGAGCCTGAATAAACCACTCGAGACATACTTGATGAAAGGAAGCTTTAACCTTGGAGCCTGATTGCAAATCCTGTTTGCTGTTTTTCTTTTTTTCTTTTTTTTTAAATATATGCTGCTCAGTGTTTGTGCAATGTTGCATTCACAATGTAAAGCAGCCACTCCTGCTTGTACTTAACTCCTCATATGACAAAATCACAAGAATTATATTTTTGTATCAGCTTAACAGTGGCTTTGGGTTAAGCTTTTTTCATCTAATACGTTCAGAATCTGATACTAGACAGAATCGGATCTTTACAGTCTGTTTTTTCAGCTGTGACAAAGCTGATGGTGTATCGTGGTTAAATGACTGTTAAGGTGTTACTCACTCTGTAGATAACACTCGCTGGCATCAGTGTCAGCTGACATCAAACTGGTATTAGCTTTACGCTTTATTTAACCCATTATGAGCGCTCAGTGTCTTCTGACACAGAGACAATATTTATGGATCCTTTAAAACACAAACAAAATCTCTTAATTTAACCTTTACAAGTGGTTAATAAAATGCACATTTAGTTAGTCATTTATATTTGTGTTACAGGATTAAAAAATAATTTGTGTTTGTCAGAAATGCTCATGTTACCACAGTGTTTGCTGAACATGTCTAAGACTTTGAAATCTTTGTATATTTTTTTTTACCACCCATTTTGGATCCTTAACTTTGAAACCAGTAACTCACCAGGAAGGTTATCCAGGTCATGACTGGCTGGCCTCTACAGTGTTCCTCATCATGGCCGGAAACATGGAAAAGTCTTTATGTTTGTTAGTCAGTCTCGCCTCTCTGCTCACCTCTGCCTTCATCTGGCCAGCCAGGATACATGCATCGGTGAGTACAACTATGGTAAAGTGAGTACAATTGCATATTTAATAGTATTTAAATGTAAATAATTAGGCTACCCTGCAGTGGTGCCTATAGACCGTGCATAAATATGGAAACATTTCCCAGATCTGGCAAACATCAAACATCTACCTTGTAACTGACAAACTGTTACAATATGGGCATGTTGTGCCCCTTTACTTTTTTGCTCTGAGCCACCCCTCACTTGTGAAAACAGGACTTAGTCTTCCATAATACCACTAATTGTATGTAAAATGTACTCAATCAGGTTGAAAAGCAGTGACACAAAACAGTTTCAGTCCTGATTTTAAGAAAAAAGATAAGTATAGATTTTTAAGTTAAAGCATAAATCTATACAATTTAGGAAACTAAATGTAGACACTAACAGGCAAGACAACTGAGCTTTTAATACAAATTTAAAAAATCTGTGTAAAAAAACAAACAAAAAACAACGCAACAAACAAACAAAAAAACCCACAACATTACAAGGTAATGGAGAGTTTTTTTCAAAATCCACCAGAAGTGCCACAGCAAATTATAGAAGCATGGCAGAATTGGCTTTCTTAGCACGTCAACTACATGGAACAGTTAAGGATGCAGTTAAGCAGGAAGTCAGACAGAGCAACTAGTGAATTTTCAAACTAAAACACTTTATACTTCGGTTCTGAAACACTAACAATGCGATTTGTAGCCAGAATTGAGCAAAATCGCACTGCAGATGGATTATCGCAGAACAGCACCTGGTGTATTCCCAGGGTAAGATGAAAGGACTGTCACCTAAAAGCAGCTGGTGATGTAAGTGGTAATTTTGGAATTTAGGTAGAGAAAGTTATTCGGAAAGGTTGCAGCAGGTTATCAGTGTGTGAAAGTGACTCATATAATATGGTGTTGCAGTAATGGTAAGGATGTATTGATGAGTCTGATGATGGATGGATGCATTTAAGATTGGATTGGTCTGCTGGAGTGGGTCAGAAAAGTGTGTGTGGACAAAGTATAGCCTCCTACCAGTCAACAACACAGGTCTGTGCTGTGTTTGTTAAATTTAGGACAGATAAGTGAGGTAGGAAAGGGTGAGGCCACAGCTGTATGCCTTCAAAACTACAGTTTAAATTATGACAGTCTGTAAGCACTGCATTCAAACTGAGCAGCCAGTTAGCTTCAGACGACTTGTTTAAACAACCCAACACTAGAAAATTTAACCTGATCACTGTCTGGCTTCCTGCATTCTTCCAGCACATGCCCTCCACTTTGACATAAATGTGTACATGTAGGGAGGTTCATTCCTCTTATCGTCTCTGAGCCTATGTATGCTTGAATCTCTATTTAGCTTCTGTAGCGGGCTTTACATTTAGGTCATTTAGCTACAGACACTGGAACAACTATTAGCTGAAACATGATTGTTTGTGGCTAACAATTCCTAACACAGACTTGTTAGCTTAGATCTTTTTAATTGATAGAACATGTTGTAGAGCTGTGTAATGTAAACTGCTGCAAACTTTACACTTTGATTTTCTTGGTATACATTTTTCAAGAATTCACACACCTGTGACTTCTTTGACATGGTATCAAAAAGTTTTAGGGCCGCTTTTGGAGTAAATGTAAAAAGGCATTATTGTCTTTTACTCCCACTTCCAAAAAAGAGGAAAATCACTTGCACTGTGATTAAAAATATTTATATTTTGGCAAGAACTGAGAGGAAAATTACTTCTGTTAAGTAAGATAAGGCAAACTCTTTTTTTTGTTGTTGAATGCCCCTGCATCTGGGCATTCATTTGTCAGTGGCTTAATTGGGTGACCCATATGCTAAAAGGATACTGGAGGTTGCCTTTGAGCCTAGGTTCAGTTCTGTCCAAGGCCATTTCCTGCTATTGGTCCCTTCTCTCCTGTCTGCTCTGTTATCCTATCATGAAAATAATACAGGACCAAAATAAATCTTTGGATAAAAAACTCCTGCAGAGGTGAAGTTCAAACATTACAGAATCACATTTTTGTCTACGGTGATCCCTGTGGTGAATTTTCATCTGAAACATTGTCATTCATGGCTTTACTGGACACAGTACTCCATGCTGTCCCTGTCCCTCAGTCCTGCATACTCTGAATGAGCTGTGCACAAGACACTGCTCCTTCAAATTTCAAACAGCTTGAAAGGCTTCTCTGTGTTGTCCTCATTTAATCCTAACAACAAAACAAAAAACAAACTTGGAAATGAAAACACGAATAAAAGGAGATAAATCATCTTTTTCATGACTTTCAGTTTTAGGCTGCGAGACAGCGGGACAGAAAAACAGGAAAACAGGATATGAAATAAAAAGGTTGTGTAAGTATAAATGAGGGAAGAGAGTTCAGCTGAGGGGAAGAAGTTTACAATGAAGTCTAGTTTCAATCATTCGAAATTGCGGAGGAGAGCTGAGGTGCTGAGATTAACTTTGCTATCATTATACCAGCCTCTATAATCTCGTCTTCTGTCGTCAAAGTCAATTACGGCACAATGGGACTAGACCGAACATGTGTTTTGTGCTCTCGGTGCATTTGATGTAGATACAGCTGCTGAATATCTCACGCAGCAGTTGGCCTTCACAACGTGGTCGATTTCGTCGATATCGTGGAAATCTAAAAGGGCACAAATAATTAAGAGGCAGAGACAAATGGAGGAAATGTGGGCATGAATGCACACTGTTAACACACGCACACGACACATGGCTGTGCACACTGCATGCTGTTTCTGTTTATTATTAAGAAGACTGTATCCACATAGTAGCATTGAATACAATACATATAAATACTGTTTTTCCTTTTTTAATATTTCTCAGTTGTGGAAGTACAATCTAACATTATTTAGACATTTTTTCCAAAAAAAAGTCATGACATCAAGATCTTTTTGTTGTGACAGATCCATTTTCCTAAGGAAATGGCCGAATCAGGAATCCCTCCTGTCTACTGGTGCACAGCTCACTACGTGGAGATGCTGTTGAAAGCTGAAGTTCCTCTGGTCCACTCTGCCTTCAAGATATCTGGTTTCACCCCATCACAGGTATTATCTATAACACCGGCTCTATTAACATATTTCAAAATTCTCAGTTTGATCCAGCACATTTGTAAATCAGCATGTTTTCAGTTTCTTGATTTTTAAGTGTTTCATGACATTTAGCAATTTCACACATAATACCTGATTAAAATTTGTCCAATTTCCCCTTAAAGATAATCTCCTTGTGCACCTTATTATTTTTAGAGTGATATAAAAGTAGAGTGCCATAGGATCACCAGCAGCAATGCTCCTCATAGAGGTAGAAAGGGACATTTATCTACTATTTATCTGCTATCTACAGATTTCATACTGATTGGCATACTCTGCAGGCTTATGTCTGCCAATTCTGCTTTAGGGCCTTCAGAGCCTCTGAAGCACACAAACCAGACTGGTCATTAACCAGAATGATTTTGCAAAGTTTGCAGCTTAAAGGTTTATATGATATATTTGAGGGGAAAACTAAAACCAATGCTAGTATAATTTCAGTCTTTTGTTTTAAAACACAATGCATATGTAATGTTTCAGTGGCAACAAAAGATCAGCTTCCACTGGATTCTTAACAAGACAGCTCAATCATTGTTGGTGAAGCATGAATTTTAAATTATGCTCTCTACTCATTTTCTGCTGTATTATGGGTAAATGTTAAAGATTAAATATTCTTAAAGTAGGAACAAAATCCTGCACATTCTCCCTGTGACTTGCTCTCACTTTATTAACAGTATTATGTATTCTGATAAGACCCGAAGTCCACATCATTTAAATGTACTGTAGCAGTAGCCTGTTGGCACATAGCATGTTTAGCATTCCAAAACTAGTTTAGGTGTTTATTGTGTTTTTATTCTGTCCCCTAACAGCTATTTAACTGTATTAGTTTTTACAGTCTGAGCTGTGTACTTCCCACTTGCATTGTTTCATATCAAGCAAACCTGTTGGAAAGAAAAAAATATGTAATTATCTAAAATCCACGATGATATCAGATACACACTCAGAACTGTTAAGGTCATACAAACCCAACAAACGCAAGTGATTTCTGTCATAAAATTCAAGCAGCAAAGTAGAGAAGCTTTGCTTAAAAACTGCTGCTGAAACTAAATACACTATGTAACCAAATGAAGTGATAATGTGAACACAGGCTCACATCATTAGGAGTCACAGGAAGTTAAATTCAGGCTAATGAAGTCTGTGAAGATAATATTTACTTGGCTGCAGTCTTTTAGTTTTCAAATAATGAATACTTTGGTATCTTGGAGTAATAACCTCGGTTTTCTTAGATCAACAAAGGATAATCATGAATACTAATGGAAGAATTAAAAGGAACTGAATTTAGAAAAGAAATGTTCAATTTAAACCAGACCGCAGCAGTATCTACAGCAAACGCACAACAGCCTCCTAAGTTTTTCGGTTGCTGTATATATTTAATAAATCAGGTCCCAAAAGCTTTGATAACCCTGCTTGTTGTTGCCCTGTAAATGACCTCCCTTTTCATTTTGCTTTGACGTAAGTCGAATTTAAAATACCACAATACAGCTTTGACATTGAAACCTTTTCCTTTTTTTTTTTTTTTAAATACCAGAGCAGTTGAAAAGTTAGATCGCTTCTCCTCCATGCTTCTTTTCTTTAACGCAAACAATAAGGTACAAAAAGGTTTTTCACCTTGAATGCTCTCATGTTTGATCTTGTCTTCTGCGTGTCTCCAGTTGACAGTGAAGGCTCACACAATGAATGTGTGCTTATAAGAGTCGCCACATTTGCATCAAAGATCTGAACTCGTCGTCTCCGGGGTGGAGTAATGCGTTAACATTCAGTTGGTCTCTTTTCTGTTCAAGGCGATAATAGGCTCCTGTTCTTCAGTGAAAAATGGAAAACTCTATTTCAAAAGTTTGAACTTTAAAATCCTGACAAAGCAGCAGTGGCAAATGACGCATTAAAAACCTTTGATGATCATACAGTAAAGGGTGTATTCAAAAGTCTGTGTGTGAGCGTGGACACAGAAGTTATTCAAAATCCATCTGCAGAAGGTTTTAACATTTGAATCGGGAGTGTTTGTGACAGGAATCATGAAACAAAGCATTAGTAGGTGTCTTAAATTTTAAAAATGAACAATAAAAAAACTTCTTCTGAGGTCATTCTGCGGAGTGAAAATCATGTGCAACAAAACTACAGAAAGTTGAGACATGAATCCGAAGCTCTCCTCAGCTTCACAGAACTTTATAACTCTAAGGCAAAAAACAGGCACAGCTATCCACGCCCTGGTGAACAGATTGGAGCTTGTTCCTCCAGGTATCACCTCTGGAGTTAGTTGACACCCAAAAATTGAGCTAAAGGCATAATTATTCCCCAAACACTTACCAGGTTGACAGAAACATGACCCCAAATACTTAACAATGTTGCCCCACAAAGGCTAGATGTTTTAGAAGACAAGTTAGCTGAAACACTCCACTGTAGATGAAGTGTTAGGTCTACAGCAGAAAAAAGAAGTCATAAACACAACATTGAAATAAAATCTAAGAGACAGAGCGAGATTAATAGGATCACATTCATGTTTCCCTCAGGAATTTGAAGTAGTTGTTCTTATCTCTCTGTTTCTCCGTTTTGGTATCTACCAGTTTTCGAGGCGGATACAACGATGACATTTTACCTGCTACTCTAAAAGTCTCATTGTAAACAATAAAATTAAACAACAAATACATGAAAACTGATTCAGAGCAGTGATGTTAGGGGCCATCAAACCAAAACAGTGAGCTAAAAGACAGTAAAACAGAATTGCCACACTATTCAAGGTCTTCTGTGCATCACTGAATGGAGATCCCTGTTAGCGGATATTTGCGATGCTTACTTTTGGTTGGGGTGTTTCTGATATCTTACCCTGCTGTGGCCTCACTTGTAGTTGTCAGTGCAGATATTTGGGAGAAGAAATGTTAAAATAAATAAATAGATTCACATTCACCTTAGGCTCCCGAGTTTTGGCTAAAAAGAAATAAGATGCGCTTGGAAAAACCTTGGATAGATTTACAGTCGCAGTAAGAACAGTGTATTTTTCTGTTTACTTGTTTTCCACAAGAGCGTGTAAGGGCAGCATGGATCCAATCATTCCCTGTTGTTATTACAACACACAAATTAGAGTGTCAGTGTTTTGATTAGAGTTTAGTGGAGGAGGGAACAATGGTAATCTGGTTTATGGGGCATAGGTTATGCATGTCTATACGCTTGAGCAGAGTTATGTTGTTTGTGAACATCGTGGCTAATTATTGCACAGTTTGTGAAACTGGATACACAGTGAGGATGTCTAGTTCAGTAAGGCTAAAGGCTGCTAAAAATATCCCAGTTGTATTCAAGCACAGCAGAGCTGAGATTAAGGTTTATGATTTGAGGATATGTAA
>VUQG01003500.1:1326-12100 GCA_015106755.1 Etia nguti
GTGTATTTAACCTTAAAATAGCTCTTCTATTTACTGCGTATCAAGGAAAAAACACAGAAAATCACTCTCGTAAGCAGTGCATACAATGTTGTCTTGCAAGAAGCGCAGATCTCCATACTGATCTGAGCTCTCGGCCTGTGGTTGTTGATGAGATGCTATCTCTAGCTACAGAGTATGAGGGCGTGGAAGTGGACTGAACAGTGTGTGAATTCTAATTTATTCAGTCTGTCCCTGCTGGGCAGCTAATACTAACCAGCTGTCTGCAGATATCAGGCTAATGTCTTCTCAACACAAACAGTCCAGATGATTGAGTGAGCCCACTTTTAGTTTCTGCTCGGTGTGTTTTCAGTGTTTTTGTGTGCACCTAGGTGATGACACAGATTTTAATGGAGTATCACAAGTGTTTTATGCAACGTGGGTTTTCATCTAATGCAACTGAATGATTAAGAATCAAATACAAATCAGCTGCATCCATACAAGGTACAGTACATCTAGCTAAATATAGCTTTACGACAGTCTGCAGACATTTATTTACCAATAAACTGCTTCCCCCTACAGTTAATAAGAAGCCACGTAAACTGAGGACGGAAATACGTCTAATCCACCAAGTCATAACATTTAAAATCCGGAAGGCAATCAGGGCTTTTCTATACTTTTTTTTTTTTTAAATACTAATTAAAATTGATTAACAGTGAACATGAGAATAACTGTGACTCGGGAAGAAGAGCAGGTAATTCACTAACCACAGACACACTTGCACAGTCCACATGTGGAGTATCTTTCGGGACGATACTGAACCCTTAATTGCCCCTGATGCATCCATCAGTGTGACACAAATGAGCTCGATAACTCCATAAAGCTCCAAAAAAGAAACAAAACCAGTTGTGCAAACCTAATTTTTAAGTTCAAGTTGAGGCCAATGCAGACCTGCCCAATTCTTTGGTTATTTGACGGAGACATTATTTCCCCCCAAACTAAACTGTTATCAAACGCCCGGGAACTTTTGAACTCTAATGTATGAATTACAGTCATCTCACCCACAGCACATGCACTGAAACACTAATCCACATCAGTTGGTGCCCTCGCCATTCAGTCTCCATCAGTTGTCCAAAAACAGGTGTGTATGAGGGGTGTTGCTCGCTTATGGAAAAAAACCATCTGAACAGTAGAGATAGAGGGAGGCACTAAAATCTATTCAGTTTACTCTGCTTTATTGTCTTCAGTGGTTGATAATTATTATTATGGTGTAAGGGCCTAATAATAATATAATGTAATGGCATATACTTATATTAACTGTGCAATGTGCATGTCATTTATATGATTGTATTTGGGGGGGGTTGGGTTTGCTATTTGTCTACTGGTCACTTTTTTGTGATCCCTGTTCATTTTTTTTTTATTGTTAAGTGCACTTTACAGTAAGTCGGTTCTTTCTTTGCTGATAAAGGAAGTTGAAAATGATTTTTTTTTTTTTTTTATCTCTGTGAGCCATTTTCCAGATAACACATCAGAGAAGCATGCAGGCCCAACCTTAGCCTCTCAACAGCTTTTTAAATTGTCCCTAAAGTCACAAAAGTATTGATTAATGTTAGCAGATAACATAAGTGTTAATTAACATAACTGATGAATGAAGTGGTTTCTGATATTATCAACACCACATAAATTAACAATCATAGCAATCTCCATATAGCGGTCTGTTTATCAGACAAATAAAGTCCGTGCACAAGCATCTGCAGTAAAACCAGCATTATGTATGTTATTGTGTAATGTGGAAGAAAACACATCATGCATAGCATAATGCTTCCATAAAGTATAGCTGTGAATGCGTTGGCTGTCCTCCTCTTCTAATATAGCTGCTGATGGTTAATACAACAAATATTTACATAAAGTCAAAATATTGTTTTTGGCTTTGTTTTGTTCTTATCGAGCGCATGCGCCAAATGCATTATCTGCAACGAGCTTTGCTTCGTAATACCGGAGTTTCAGGAAATACAACAGGAACAATCAGCTGACTGATGGAAGCTGTTCAAGCTCACAGACAGATAGACAGACAGTAGTCGTCAGCATTAAGTGAGAGGAATATGACATATAACTTCTGGACAGTTTATGTTGACACAACTTGTCTCACTGAACAACTGACAATGTGCAATGTTAACAGTATAACACAGAACATAGAGGAAGCTGTAACACAGCACACACTCATTCAGTGTCAGCAAGGGGACTACCCTGGAAAATGAGGCCTTTCGCGAAATGTTATTCATGTATTTAAACAGCTAGTTTTGTTCCAAGGTTGCGTTTTGGTAGTTAATGGGTCCTGCAGGGCAGACTGCCTAAAATTTGTATGATTAAAAAATAATAATAATATTAAGGAATAATCCAGGCAAGAACTTCATACCCTCGCCGGTTACTCCCTTGGCACGTGACAATAACAGTGCAGCAAATACCTGCAGGACATTTTGTTACAGCTGCTATAAGTTTCCGTCTTCTTGAAACAATGACAACATGAAAGGCTCATTAAAAGCACCATCGGCATAATTCTAATATTTACTGCTAATCTTATGAAGTTATTGACTTATATATTAATATCACGTATGCCTTCAGTACATGCTTGGCTATTTGACCTTTTATTTATGAGGTCCCCATCGCATTGCATAACATACGGAAGGACTGATCTGATAATCAGTGCATTGATAAGTATTAATATATGCCCATATTCTGCACTACAATGACAACTGCAACATCTACACACGATCTGACATGCCTAGCATGTACATTAATTGGCTCTTCCATGTGGATATAAGCAAAACTGCTACCTGTCAGCGTAGCCTATTAAACCACACCTGTCTCTGAGCAGGGACTAAAATCTATTTTTCTCGATGAAAACGTGCGAAGCTCGCTAGCTCCAGTGTTCACTTACTGCTTCAGTTAGCCCTCACCAACCTGCCTAACGTAAGCTAATACAGCTATAGCAGTTATAGCCTCAAAGTAAGACCAAAATGTTTAATCGCACAGTGAACATTTCCTCAGACACTTCCGTCAACACGACACAATCAATGCAAACTCTTAGGTAAATGTGTTGCAAATAACTTTAAGATAAATCCGCTGCCTGTCCCCGCGATGGACAGAGTGTTCATACAGGCCATTACAGTATTATGGCTGGATAGCTAACGCCTGCTAGCCATGCTACTCTGGCACTTACAACCAACAAACAGGTATATTTCCTCCTGACCAGGGACACAGTCACGCTTAACCTCGAGCATAAATGCGTGCGGAAGTGCAAAACAGCTTACCTCGGTTCCCACTTTTATTTTTATTCCAACGGCGGCTGGCACAACATTGCACTTCCCAAATAACATCAGCATCCAGCCGAGCTGTAAACACAAGCCCAACCAACCCGCTGACAACCACACTGCGCATGCGCCTGTCAGTGCTCCTCAGTCAATGCAGAAAGGAGGCGCTGGCTGGTGTGCAGCTTTGACTGATAACACGAGCCTCTGTTTTTTGTGTTTTGTTTTTTAAAGTCAGGGCTCATCTTAAATGAGAAGTGACAAACACATTGGGCCAAGTAGGAGTCAGTTCTCCATTTTTCAAAATAAATGCAGTTGCAAGTGGTGTGAGTGTCTGTGCTTGGCCCTGGAGGTCTTTATGGTATAGGTTAAGGCTTCCATATCCATTTCATATCTATATCATATACAGCTGCTGCTGTCAGGTGAGAAGGTAGGTGTAATCATGAAATATTCAGGGTGTGCAACTACACATAGACTTCCTGTTGCTTTTTTCTTGGATTTCAGCAGCTTCAAACACTAATGTTTCATGTCTTTCATGACAAGGCAGACTGAGGTTTCACAGAAGTCCCAAGTCCTTACCTTTGAGTGCTAAATCGAACTGAAGTTCACAAATCTACATCTCAAAATGTTCCACCTACAGTTACAGGTTTTCCACCTTCACTGGTGATTCATTCTTTTTCTTAGTATTGTAAACACATGTGGTGCTGATGCTGACCAAATAACTCCTTCGTTCAATAATGCAATAGTTGGTACAATCATAAAATAATGATATGTAGTCCTCTTGTATTAATTCATGCACTTCTACATAGAAAAACCTTTGTTTCCATAGTTCATGCTCAAGTTAATCAAATGTAAACCCAGAACTCTGTAATAGTTCAGTGTAGATGGTGCCCAGGGGTGTGTATAGAAGGAGTGAATCGGGTTGTACATGGTCCCTCTGAAATATGGTTGTCCTTCTCTAGTTGCCCCCACCCCAAATGCTTTGGACTAGAGTACAATCCCAAACACCACTGGATGAGAGCACAGATTGGACCATTAACTCAAGTACTTTACTCAGGTTTTATGTAATTATACTTCATTTAACTATTTCCATGCACTTTATATTTTGAGTGCAATTATAGATCAAGTTACAGAGCAATATATCTGTATTTAAAATCATCAACAGCTGCAATGTTAAAGATACATACACATAAATATAGCTATAATAATCGAAAAATATCATACATATCATTCTAAAAGTGCCATTTCACATGAGTATATTTCCTTCAGGGACTTTAAATATATTTAAATATACATCCTGTGAACTACTATGCTATTTAAAAATGATTCTAACTTTTACTTAAGTAAAAAGTCTAAATACTTTTTTTTTCACTTTGCAAAAAAACTATCCATTACAAGTTTATGAAATGCAGCTCCAGTTTTCACATAATAAATCTGCTAAAAAGGACTGTGTAGTTTGAAATTGTTTTTTGATCAGCAGTTTTATACATTTATTAAATGTATCTGGTCCTCGTGTTGCACCCCATTAAAAAAAAAAAACAGTCTTGATAGCGTCCATTTGTTTACAACATATCTTGGGTTTAAAAAAACAACAACTATGTCCCGCTGCAGTCAGTTATGAGCAACACACCTACTGTTCTCATTGTGTCGGTGCCACGCTGACCCTTCCTGTCCAGCCTGTTGTTTCATAAGGGACGTACGTGGGAACACAAAGCACAATACTCCATTTAAATATATTGAAAAGGTCACCACATCAGAGCGAGCTCACACACATACTTAGCCTGTTAGGAAATAAGTAATTTCTAATAAATGCTTCACAATAACACTGACCACCTGATGTTTAAGTCCACACTTTTAACAGCCCCTTTGATTTGATTAGTTTAAATGCACTGCAACAATCACACAGGAAGGAACGTATACTCCTACTGCATTTTGAAGCAATGTGAGTGTAACGTTGTGATATTCTACTTAAAAAAAGATCCTAGGAAATCACATTGAAAAGAAAACCCATTAACGCAGTGGTGTAGGAGTTAGCATTGTCACCTTGCAGCTAGAAGGTCCCAGGTTTGAATCCAGCCTGGTGGTCTTTCTGTGTGGGGTTTCAATATTCTCCTCATATCTGTGTGGGTTCTCCAGCCTCATCCAGCATGGGCTTAGGATAACTGGTGGTTCTAAATTGGCTGGTTGTCTGTCTCTGTCTCAGCCATGACCCTGAATAAGTAGAAGAGGGCGGATCAAAGAGGTAATTTTCTGTTTTAGGGTCTCTAAAGTCCGTACATCCCAATCAGATCAAGCAGACCCTTTTTTAGCAGACAAAGTTCTATACACAGAGTACCAGTCATGCAACCCAGCTCACGGCCTCTCAGGTTGGAGCTGCTAGGCAGTCGGCGGATTCGACCTTTTTTGGTGGATTTTACCTCTTGTTGTTAATTGGTGTTAATGTGCTCCAGCATCTAACCCATAATAAGACAAATCAAGACAAGAATCACACACACAGTACTATTGTTGGTTTATTATAGCATGCAATTTCATGTGCTAAAATCTTCTTTTTCATAACTTAACGTCTCAGTGCAACTCAGAAGCAGTATGCTGCTGGGCCAAGAGTCTGTAAGTCATTGTAATACATTTGAACAAGCCAGAAAATGCACCAGAAGAATCAGTCAGTAAAACAAAACTCAAACAGTTTCATACATTATTAAGAGCACATAAATCATCACCACCATAGGTTAGACTTTACTCCAGCCCTGCATTACTGCACAATTAGTAAAAGGGAAACCTTTCACGATGTGATATTTCCAAGGAAATAAATGGAATACATAACAGTATTATTCATCTTGGGGACCTTTTGGATATACTGTCTCTTAAGGATTGTAGTCTCCTCATTCTGAAACATTACACAACTGCCCCAATGACTTAAACATTTAACTATATCTGATTATCACAGGTTGTATAAATGAGCGTCTATACTAAAAGTCCATCTAATGATGGTGCCAGACTGTATACAATGACGGATGTGTACCATCTCTTAATAGTTTACATTTCAATCGAACAATAGATTCGCAAATAAAATGTCTAATACAGACATGAATAGTCAGAAAACATCAGTTCATATGTTTCACAATTAACAAACAGGCTTTCCCCCCCCCCATATAATATAGAATAATGCGACACTTTTTTTCTAATAAAAAACATTTTTAGCAAACTTTCATATCCAAAAGAAGCAGACTTAGAATATACCAAGAAAAAAAATACCACAACAACCAAATGTGGTTATAACAATAATAATATAATCTCTATTAAACAATAATTGATTTTCATGAGCAAGCAATTAAAATGCTGCAAGCAAACTTCAGCACTTGACGTGGCCACACAGTGGGCATGTGCAGAACTCTTACAGCGCTGGGTGTGTTGTATCACAACTACAGAATTGTCATTACTCCTCCGCCATCACAAGAGGGATTAGATCGCATGCATGACGCAGGATGCAGGGAGGGCCAAGGTGGAGGAGGAGGGGTGAAGGGAAGTGGGAAGGGGCACTCACTGGGAGCGATGGGAGAATCAGTGCAGTGCAGTGCAGTTAGCCACTACAGCAGTGCTCCAGACACTTTATAGGAAACAGGGAGTATCACTTTGACATTACTTCAATACTCACAATACTGTTTTTACATACAGTAGTGCCCAGCCCTTTCTCATGTGAACACAAATAGCAAAGCCAATACTTAATACCGAGAGGCAAAGAAAACACTGGCAAAGTAAACATTGGCAAATAACATAATCAGTGTTAACACTTTAGCCCACGTATGGTTGGGGTGAAAGGGTCAGTTATCAGCAAAGTGAAATTCAGGTAAATACTTCCACATAATACTCAAAGTGATGGATATAGAAAAAGCCAAAGTAGCTGAGCAAATTAAGACTTCCCTGAGCAATTCAAAACAGACATGGGTCCGCTAGCCCCCTCTAATGGAACAAAGCACAACTACAAGAGAAGTATCTCACTCCTCGACTTGACAGAGCCTCTCCCTCCTCGCACAGTTTACAGGGGAAGGAAAATTAAAAGCTGTGGGGGGGGGGGGGGGGGGGGATTTCAGAGACTGACTGTACTGTACCCAACATGGCACTTGACATTATTATGTTGTACTTCAGAGTTGAAGCTGTAAACAGATGCAGAGTGACAGTATAGGTAGCTGAGCTGATTTAATAACCGTCTGGAAGCAGCTAAATCCCTGTGCCTGCCCTTGGCTTTCACTGTTAGACAAAACAAAAAATAAATAAATAAAAGTTTTTAAAATTCTAAAGAGTATCACATCAAGTCATAATGAAATGCTCAGACCAATTTTTCCAACTCCCTTCTCTCTCTTTCTCTCTCCTTTTATTTCCATAAAATAATGAGAGAAAAGATGTTAACGCTTATGTCTCTGAGTTTGTTTTTAAATAGGTAGAGTAGTGGGGATAAGAGGAAATGAAGGAAGGAGTTTGAAAGATGTGAAAAATCAGTTAGCTCCCCTCTTCTGATTCTACATAAATCTCATAAGATTTAGAATTAGATGTAAACAAACCTCAGAACTTTATATCCCATATATATATATATATATATATATATATATATATATATATATATATATATATATATATATATATATAATATCTGTGGATTCATGTTTTCTATTTATTAAAGTCACTAAAAAAATTCACTCATGACAAGAAGCCTCATATTTATAAAAGGAGTGAGGCACAGCAGGGCTGTATGGAAATCACCCATATTGAAACAAAGCCACAGTGAAGTAGCACACAGTAATGTAACACAGACAAACATTAGAAAACAAGGTCAGTCTACCGTGATGTAAAACACAACTAAAAACAAAAGAGTGTCAAAAATCCTATACAAAAATACCCAAACAAACAACTTCACAGAAGTTAGTTAAATGAAACTAACCAAAACTTTTCAAAAAGTAAAACAATGGTTTATAGCATGAACAGATGCACGAAGTGGCGTCCCTCTTTTGGGTAGGCTTGACCTTTAAACATCACGCACAGCTGGTAAATATTGTTTACACAGGAGACATACACACACACACACACACACAGACACACACACACACACACACACACACAAACAAACAAAAAACGACCGGGCCGGAAATCATAGACGGTGGACTTTAAGATCACATTTGTGTTCATTAACACCTTCGAAATGATAAAAAAAGAGTTTGTCTGTGAGCGGGAGGACCAATGTCGCTGTAGAGCACATGCTTCGTTTTAGACCGCACTAAGGAGAGAAAGGCCACTGTATTGCATGTCTGCGTGAATGGCAGTCACATGACAGCGTGAGACTCTTTAACTTAAAAAGAGTAGCTGATTAGTACCACTACAGGCACAAAGAGATAAAACTGTGGTTTTTAAGTTAACACGATTTGTAGAGAAATTAATTAAATTTTCTCTACCTGCTGCTTGAACTACAAAGTCTGTTCCAAAATAAAATACATTTATGTTAAAAGTATTCTATCACTTATTTAAAAAAAAAAAAAGAGTAGAAAACTAATCTCAGGTGATCAGTGATCTTTTGACAATTTAGGTCTGTATTATTGTGCCTCTGATCCCATGACAGGACTGGAATCCAGAGCCCAACGTTTAAAAGATCATATGACTCAAAAGACAGAGGCTTAATTCACTATCAGCACTTTTTAAAGACCTCTGCTGCTCTTTTTAAAATTTTCTCAGAAGGACTCCATGCCCTTTCTATTTTTGGTCTCAGTATAAGTAACATCTATGTCTTAATCTTTTCAGGGATGTAAAATGAAATGTCAATACGAAACATAAGGCTGCTCAGAGAAGGCATTTGTTATAGCCTAATAAGACATGGAATTTTGTTTTGTCAGCCTAAAAAAGGGATAAATAATCCCACTGTTTACCCTTTAAAAAGTTATGTGGGCCTTGACCATAAACCAGCACCTGCTTTGACACTTTTGGAAATGCATTTTTTCCAAGGCACAAGCTAAAAGCAGATTACACACAGCGAATTAATGTCAAAGCATTCAGTGTATGGGACAGGCGAAAGTAAATGGAGGGTCTGCTGCTGCAAATGACTTCTGTTTAATTTCCTGTGTACCTAAATGCTGTACTGGGAGAAAGGATCTCAGTAAACTTGGCAAAACAGAAGAACATTCACTTATCATATTGTCACCCATAAACTTTAGCTATCTGACAGCTTATGCGGAACAACACGATAAAAAAAAACGAAACAAATGAATTCAATCCTATGTGACCAATCAGATGGTTTAAGAGCTCTCCAACCCTCCTTGTAAATATGACTAGATTTGGTACGGCAAACACGGACAAGTTCAGCATCTACTATATGGGAAAACTGGCTATTTACCTTCCTAGCCATAAACAGCAAAGTCTGAAAATTTGTAAAATGTGTATAACTCTTGACCTTGCAGCGTGGCACAGCACAGGCTGTTGACCTTTATCTGTCAAAGTTTCAGTTAGGCATGTGATCAACATATATGAAGGCTGGAATTAAAAGGTTTTCCATTCAACCAGGACGTGGAACTCAGGTGTAGCTCTTTGCGGGTCAGTGACTGACTTTTTGTCCTCTTAGCTTCCATTGAGCAGCATCTCTGGCCCAGGTGTTTCGGGACAAGCCCGGGTGGAAGTGTCACCCAGTCGAGGGGATCCAACCTGGAGCTTCGCAATGCCCAGACCTCCTGAGACCAACCCTCCTGGAGACAGAGACTTCCTGGAAAAACCGGACAGAGCAAAGATGTGAGACAGGAAGACAGCGAGAGATTGCTCGTCACTTAAGTCAAAAATGACTCAAGACTCAGGGCAATCCCGTGAACAGTGATTACCATGGTAATTCACCTGAAGGCCATTTTTTTCAACAGGTGAGCATCCATCTTTTCTGACTCTGTTTGTGGGTGCTCTGCTGCAGGAGATGAGATGAGGGTAGAGGAGCATGTAGGTGAAAGGAGAAGGGAAGCATCCTGAGACTGTGGGGTGACCAGGTCTAACGACTCCTTTGAGGCGAAAATTGTAACACAAGACAAACGATAAAGAGGTTTGGTTAAGCCACAGTGTATGATAATTAAACCATTTTTTCTTCTCAACTAGTTTTTTTTAATGAGACTGTTCCCAGTTCAGACTTGGGCAAATTCAATACCAATCTTTAGAACATGAAACTACATTTAGCGTCAGCATATACAAAATCATACTGACCTGAGACTTTATTTCCTGCTGGTCCGAATCCTCCATGTCTAGAGCACAGAGTTCGAGCTCAATGTCTCGATCTGGGTCTGACTCGCTCTCAGCTCGGTCCTGATCCTGGCTAAAGGTGGTCCGGTGAGCTTGCAGATCAGACACAATTTTCTCTCCGCTCCCTATTGAAGTTCGTCTGGCATGTAGCTCTGAAGCACAAAGCTGCTCACTAAAGCAAACAGAGACAAGCACAGATCCGTTTTTTTTTTTTTTTTTTTTTTAAACTATGTTGTCAT
>VUQG01003500.1:12120-25968 GCA_015106755.1 Etia nguti
CAGTCATGTGAAAAAATAAAATTTCCAAAGGCCTTTAGCAGCTATAACGTGGAGTAATAGTTTTCTGTATGACTTTATCAGTCTCTCACATCACTCTAGAGGAATTTGCTGCAATCCAAAGAGGTTAGCACGCATTTGTTTTTGCACAGCTCTCTTTGGTCTTAATGTCTGATTTCTAGCTCTGACTGTTGCACAACTCTGACTATTTGGGGTAAATTTGATGGGATGTCCACCGCTGGGTATGCTCCCGAAAGTTCACCAAACTTTTACATTTATAATGGTGGTCACTCTTAGTGACGATGAGTTATCATGTGCATTTGATTAGCAGCATCTGGCTGCTAGTTACCCTCTTAATTCCTATGGAGGCAAAATGGTGGCGTGCTTAGGCGTGCTTAGTCCTGTGAAAACTTCCTTTTTCACATGACTGCAATGAAAAAAAAAGCTAGAAGCTCGGAGGATAGAGTCTGAATGTATTCTGTACCTCTCCAGGAAACTGGAGTGGCTGGAAGAGTCTGATCCTCTGGAGCTCCACCTGTAGTCACTGTGATCCAAGTGAGAATTGTAATCTATGAATGAATGAAGAGTTATAAAGTAAAACCTTTGTAAAAACAACTGAATCACATCATATTAAACAATATAAGAAAAAACATAAGTTTGGTTACAAATTAATTGTGATTTAACTGTCGTTTCAAAGAAGGTACTGTTCTAATTTCAAACATTTCTTATCTTTTCTCTTCTCTTTCGGTCCCTTTTGAGTTTTTCCTACGATATCTTCTTTCGTTTTTTATCCCTGCTCACCTTTGAAGTTGATGGGAGTGGTACTGGCGCTCCCTTGGCAGGCTGTTGCTTGGACAGGGTCGGTGGTGTGGTAGCCTGTGCGGGACGCCCTGGAAATGGCCCCCCACTTCGAGATAATGGGCCCCTCGCTAAAGGGAATGATCGGGTCTTCGTCTTTCAAGCGACGGTAGTCCAGCGAATGCAGCCATCGCTTCCCGACGCCACTATCTCCGACGCCACCGCCTCCGCTTTCGTTACTGTCCAACTCCTGCATGGGAAAAACACGTGCACATTTTTAAAGAGATCGCACACATCTGTACACAGCCAAAAATTCTGTGTTTTGCAATAAACAATTCATCCTTTTCTATATATGAAGAGCCTTACCGAGTGCTCAGAGCAGGCGTGAGATGAGGTGTGTGCAAGCGTTTCAGGCTCAAATGGGCTGAGGCAGGGCCCGATGGTACCACAGGACCAAGGAGAGTAGTGAGCCAAGCCTTCATCACCTCTGAACCTGCATCCCACACACTGACCTCCACTATTTTCCACATGCTGAAAGAGAGAGATAGAAAAACGGTAAAAAAAAGATGGTGAAATAAATTACTTTGCTTGCTGTTCAGTGCTCTAGATTTACTTGCCCAAAGGTCAAGGAGATTTATTTATTTATTTAATTTAAGATTTATTTTTCAGTTTTTCAGGCACCTGAGGAGAATAGCTAGACCTTTATTTTTCCTCCACTTATCTTCGGCCAGGAATATGCCATGAAATATTCAGCTATGTGAATGGCATGTTGGTTCAATATTTCATATGTTGCATTTCATAAATCAGACATGGAGGAAAGCTAACATATTTTTAAGGTGCCCATTCTCTTTCCTAGTTCATTAAATACTGCCACCTTGCCTGGTTTTCTTTGGCAAATGCGCTGTGACACACCTGGTTACAGCAATAAGAAGCTGGTCTTAACTCACCACATATGGACACTTTTTAAGGACCACCTTAAAGGCATTAAGTAGCCTTTAGCATAATTTGTAAATAGTCCTGAACTTGACAAACAAGAGCAAAATTAAAGTGTTGATCAAAACAAAGTGCTAAACACAAAGAACAGAGACCACAGTTCCCAGCTTAAGAGCTGGTAACCAAAAACCACACCCACCCTTTTTTGCTTCCTTATATGGACTTTGTCACTCTTTAAAACAGAACAGTTATCTCCCAGCATATAATATTGCTGTAGCCAGTGAGTCAAAGGACACTTTGTTCATATCTAAGCGATCTGACAGAACGGCGGTATTTGACACCCTGAGATGAAAGCGCGTTGGTCATCCCTGTGACAGATTGGCAGCCTGTGTGTGGGTTTAAATGGGCTTCACTTCCTCCAAGACCATACAAAAGGGAAAGTAACGTCCTTAAAATATAAGGCTCATACTCTAACACAGCAGCCACATGTACTCACTAACTTGAATTTATGCACTTGCTGCCAGTGCTGACACTTTGCAAAAATCGCCGCGCCGACAGCCAGTCTCCTCGGTCTTGTTTGCGTATTCTTGTTATGCAGAGTCTTTAGAATTTTACTGAACGTGTTAAGCAAACAATTAAAAAAGTTATGCACCTAATAAGTGGTCAATTTAATCGTGGATGTTTTCACAAACAGACATCTGCCAAACTGTTAAACAAAGCTTTACTCAGCTGAATGCCTGAGTCACTGCTTGGTGAAGTCTTGCCTCTTTTTCTCTCTCACTTTCTCCTGCACAAACACACACACATACACACACACACACCCACACACGCCACAATTGTGCATTGCTATGGTATCTTCCTCCACAGTTGCTAGGCAACTATCTCCCACTTTAATAGCATTGGACACAGCTGAAGCATAAGCTTTTGGGATAGGAATTAAAAAACAACATAATTTAAAACCGTTAAAAAACATAACCAATTCACCCCTTCGTAGCTTTAGCCGCCTGCAGTGAGCACGTTAATAAATAATTAATAAAGGGCAGTTTTACTCGTCATGCCAATAAATCCCCTTAAAAGTGCTGTGTGTGTGTCTGTGTGTGTGTGTGTGTGTGTGTGTGTGTGTGTGTGTGTGTGTAAATAAGGAGAAGCGGGCATCTCTCTTATTTGCTTTGATACCTCTGTTCCAAAATCGATGGTGAAGATGGGGGAAGACTGGGAGGGTCTGTTGGCACTGTGATGATGGTGATGATGAGCCCACTGTTCCTGCTTCCTCCTGAACAGATCCTCATAGCCTAGAGCAACACGTCCATAGTCCTGAAGAGGGAAGCGATGGGCAGGGGAGGAAACATCAACAGAGATATTACAGCATATTTAGAAGAATATTATGAATAATAATATATCTGAACCCATTAACAGTTTAGCACTATTCAGTAGGATTCAGAACAAAATGGTAGTATTGATACAGCCTTTGCAGTCTTCTGCATTTGTGTGGCCTAGGTCTGAAACTGGTAGCAGCCAGGGTGGAAATTGTAAATAACTACGCAATATAATGTAATGTCCTCTATGTGTCAGAGAAATGCTCACAGTGGTTATTTTTTCTATTAGTTTTCCTCATAATGTGTATATGCAAGCGGGGGGTGGGAGGGGGGGTTGAGTTGCATTGCACTTAGTGGATTCATTTTCTTTTCTTGGCTTATAGTAACGCATAATAATGCTGGATGGGATCATGTTTGTTTGTGCTTTGCAGATTTTTTTTACACTGCATTTCCTCATTTTCACTTTTATCTCCACAAATACACCCTACAAAACGAGTCTTATTATGTACGACAGGTAATGTAGCGCTGTCGGTGAAGCGCGCTTTAGCACTGCAGCAGTATTGCTGGTAATGCTATACGACGATGTGAGAAGGAGACAAGTGAGTGGGAGAGGCAGAGACATATTCGGGTGAGAAGTGGGAGGACTATAAAGGAGGTTGAAGCTTCCATGCTGCAGCTCTGTGACTGAAGGGGAAGGTAGAGGTGAGGCGATATGTGGGTGTAAAAAGAGTAAGAGAAGGAGAGGAGATGTTGCTGAAAAGAAGCAATAAATCTGTTCAGTGTAAGACAGACCACCACCAATTAATATAGATAGGGTAATGTAATATATGGGATGTTACCATTATTTTCCTCAGTAGGGACCACTATTTTTTAATTACAGCATGACTCAGTCAATTATCTCTCCTACTGTATGCCCACTGATCAATAATTCAAATATATATTTTTTTTATTTTAAAGACTTCTGCTCTTCAAATCAGCCATGTGGGAAATTACAATATCACCGCTGAAATAAATGTCATCTCCCTCTCCCTAAGCGTCACACTTATACTTCAACTAAGTGAGATGTTACTGATAAGAGCAAAGTTTATTTTTCCAGCCAATTAGTAATGAGTGTTGCCCTCGGCAATGGTGTGTTGGAAGATAAAGGACCAAAAACTGCAGTTCTTCAAATGATCACTTGGAGCTGGCTCTAAAAGTGTGTCAGTTCCTGTAGACCCCCATGCTACATATGCCCACTTAACGGAAAAGATACAAACGCATTTACAGCTTTGTTCTATCATTTATTTACCCCCTCTATGACAGCTACAGTGCCCTCCATAATGTTTGAGCTTTTTCCCAGCAAAGGTTTTAATGGTGATTACACCAGGTCCAAAACAGCAACAAAACATTTTCTTTTCACTCACTTTGAGCTCACTGTGTTGGTAACGGCTCTGCCTCTTTGCTCTGAGTGTGTGTAAATTATGACATCATCATCTTCACTGCTGCTGCTGCTGCATTATCAGTCTTTCTGTTTAAAAAGTGGGGGCCGTGTGGGCTGTTGTTGTCATACTTTTTATTCACATGCCTGCTCCGAGATATGTTTCTATTGCAGGTCTATTTTTAGTCGCAAATGTGGGTGAAACGTTCGCGTTTACATGGTGACAACTGCGCTCTACGGACTCGTAGATTAAACAAAGCATTGATGCAAACAAAAAATTATGTCTTTTACATACAGTCTATGGTTGTTTCCCCTACCCTGTGTAGCCCTGCACGATGTTCAGCTCCAGAACAATAGTTGCTGTCTAGAGAGTTGAACCTCTCCCTGAGTGGAGGTTGGTAGACAGAGGAATGCAGCACCTCTGGAGGCAGTGAGTTACTCCTGGCATCCTCTCTGTGGTACAGCTGCAAATGTAATCATCAACATTATCAATAAAGTCGCAGAATTACCACACTTTATGGTAGTATGATAGTCGAGATTGCTCACCTGAGGCCTCCATACTCTCCTGCTGTCATAGAGGGGAGCGTAAACTCCATGAGCAGGGCCCAAGGGGTGCCCCGGGTGGGCATGAAACGTGGGAGGTCCCATTCGATCTCTAGGCGGGTGTGATGGGTACCCCGAGGAAGAAGAAGAAGGTGGGTGTGGAGTTTGAGGTTCATTTGGGTAAGAAGATGGAGGGCCAATGGAAGGTGGCAGAGAGGATTCTGGGACGTTGGAGGATCGCAGGAACCGAGCCATACAAGGTTTGTGAGGGGGATGAAGACTTGATGGGTAATAGGAACCTGCTAGAGAGTAGGAGGAAAAGAAGAAAAACAGAAGCTATGAGCACTTTCCGCCTATCGCACAACGGTGAAGTATTTCTGCACATCTAACTTCATGTAAAAACAAACTCACAGGCTGGCTGATAGTGGGCCGTGTCATATGTGGAGTGAGGCTCCTGGTAGTACACCTCGGATGCCTGAGGAGGATGTGATGGACGCAGAATAAACTGACCATGTTTGGTTATAGGCGCACCACCGTCAGACCGTCCGACTGCGGTCAAGGGAGACATCACTGATGAGTGGCTGACTGGAGTCCTAGGAGGAGAGAGAGGCTTCCTAATGAACAGAATGACAACACACAGAGAAAGACATAGTACAAGATTAGGACTGAGTTGGAAATTCATATGGTGCTAGAGTTTTCACCTGTAGTTATTCTCTTAGACATATAAACAGCAGTGCTACGCTTAAAGCAAAATTAACATTGATCACAGGGTTAAATACCAACAACAGAAGATGTAAAACAGCAAACAGGTGGAGAAAAACTCTTACTGTTCTGCTGACCCAGATGTGGTTTTGTTGGAGCCAGACACATTGGGCCCACTAGTTCCATTTGGCACAGCTCGCTTAGATTCCTCCATCACATCAAGCCCTCTGGAGATCAGCTGAGGGTGATTCAGGCTGGGAACTCCCTCCGCCATGGTGGCTGTGTTGTCTCCATTGCCTTTGAGCCCCTGTCCTACTCCTCCAGACACATCAGAGTGAATGCTGCCCTCCATGGTGAAAGTTTTATTCATTCCACCCTGCGCTAAAGGGAACCCACGGCCCACACTGCTGCTCTTCTTGTTCCTCAATCTGAATCTATTGAGTAAAGGATGCATGACAGCAACAACAACATGTATTAGGTGCTAATTTTTTTTATCATAGAAAATAGAAGTTATGTAGTTGCACACTCACTTCTCCAACTCATCCTGTGTGTGCGCAAATGTGCAGCTGGTTCCTCGGGGACAGCCTCCCTGCTGACGAAGATCTCGGCACATGCTGGTCTTATACTTGCTGTTTGCCTGAGGCTGCAAAATGCACAGACCCAACAATTAAACTACTACATTCATGTCATAGGTAAACCTACTATAATGAACATATCTCCCTACAGAAAACAATTTCAGTGCTTTTCCAGGCGCATGAGACTCACACGGCAATTTCAGTCTCTATTTGCTTGGCTATACTTCATGTGTTTTTAAAGACGAGGTTCAGTCCTCTCAACTAAATCTGTTAATTGTTAACAGTTACATGTAAAGATCATGGAAAAATCCCAACACAACAACAACAACCCCCCGCCACCCAAATGGTATTTGCAGACAACTAGAGATCAGAGACTTTAGAGCAACGCACCGACCTGTAGGTATAAACTGTACCGCAAGAAAATGCACATGGGTACAATTTTTACTCAGTGAGCTACTGTTAGTTACCAGCTCTTTAAAACAAATATTATGTTAATGGTCTTTTAACTTGCAGCACATCCCACCTCATGCCCTGTTATCTGTTTTGCGACTATAACTGTTAGCCTCAGGGTACCTGTGGAGTTTCATGGCTCTTCTTGCTGAAGTTCTGTATGAATTCCACTAGACCATGAACCACCAGCTTTACAGCCAACATCACACTTTCGAGCTCCTCCCATGATGGTGGGGAAGCATCTGCACACGGAACGACAACATACAATCTGTTAAGCAGAGGTTTTTTATTACTAGAAATCCTCAAAATGTAATCTACTGCGTTGTGAAAAGGGTTGAATTACTACCCCTAACCCATATTTCTCAACCAACCTCCCAACCTCCTAAACCTAATAGCGGGATTAAAACAGTTCCACCCAAAAGTGGAACTGTAATTTTGGTAGGCCAGCCAATCCTGAGAAGGTTCACTAGTCTTCTGGGTTTTCTCCATTTGTGGAGAAATGGTGGTTCACTGAAGTTCCAAAGCCTTGGAAATGATTTGTGATGCTTTCCAGGTTGACAGATGTCAATGGCATATAACCAGCAGGGTGAATTACTTTTCACACAGACCCAGGTAGGTTTGGATAGCTTTTTTCCACTGATAAATTAAATCATCATTTAAAAATGCCTTTTGTGATTACTTAGGTTATCTTTGACTAATTAGTAAATTTGTCTGGTGATCCGAAACATGTAAGTGTGAAATACATGGTATAATTCACAGAGCTACACTACAGAAAGCCCAAGTAGAATATAACCAAGAAATTTGTAGTGTAGCCCTCTGAAAATATAGAATAAACAACTGAGACCCTGTTACCATTAAGTCAAATTAATACTCTCTCCATCTGGAGAGTTATTTCTATCTTTTTGGATGTCCCTACCCAGTCTAATAACTAAAGAAGATATGAAAGGAGGAATGGTAAAGCTAAATACTATACATAATGTAATGTCACAGTAATATTTACAGCATTCAGATCCTGGCTTCATGTATTAAGATGTCAAAATTTGGTAATTAAAACAAAATACAAAGTACAGCTGAAGGTCACAGGACTATTTTGTTTGAAAAGCAAAAGCTTCCAGTTTTTTGCTGGAGGTAGCACAGCAGCAGCATTGCAGAGGGATAACAACCCTACATGACACCAAAGAAAATATAGCCACTTGCAGTAATGGAGCATGTATAATATATTGTCTAATGATTTGTCATATTGTCAGAACCATGTTTAAGAGAGAGGCACAGTGCAGAATACATTTCTGAATGCTTAGGGTGTATTTAAAAGTCAAATAGACATCAAACACTTAGTCATTATGTTTTGATTAGTAAATGTTTAGCACACATGATGAATCATAACTTTCCCGCTGTCTTGCACTCGCAATTTGCCTTTTGGCATGTAAGCAGCACTTTTCTTCACTCAACAATCCTTCTGAAACTCTAATAATTAGAACCATATGGATACTGTTACCCTGCCTCCCACCCTATAGCAGCTGTAATAGGCTCCAGCCCTCCTGCGACCCTCATAAGGATAAGTGGAAGAGAATGGATGGATTGATGGATGAATACTGTTCTCTGTGTTTGGCAGTCCACACCAGTGGGGTGCTGAAGCTACTGTAGGTGGAGTCACTGGGGATACCCAGGGGTAGAAATATGGAGTGAACTAATGAACAAAAATATATGAAAGGAAATGAAAAAATTGAATACTGTGGGCAAAATAAACAAAGTTAGAGAGGCAAAGCTGAGATGGTTTGGACATGTGCGGATGGGGGTAGTGGAGATATTAGACAGGGATTTTGAATGAGGACAAAGGGTTGGTGTGACAGAGGAGGGCGCTAGGGATAGGGTGAGATGGAAGCAGATGAACAAACAAACCTGATGCTATTGTGCTGGTGTTTATTTCACAAAAATCTGACTTGGGTCTTATTTTCTTGTTAATGAATGACACAAACTGTGGAGCGTGGGGCATGTGAAGAAAGCCAGAAAAAGCTTGAGATCCATGGTGTTAAATGAAGGGACGGACCTGGGTTGTGGTCTATGTTGGCTAGCAGTTCTAGGTGTGGTCTAAGGCTTGTGAGGTTGGCAGGATCTCCTGTCCTCTGCAAGACGATTGTCAGCTCCTGAACACTCTTTGCAAACGACTCCGGAGACTGCAACTAGAGCAGATGAAAGAAGATGACAGTCGTTTTTCAAAGAATTAATAAACAGATGATTGCATTATTCCTCTGCTTCCGCTCTCCAGACGCTTGTTATAAACACTGCTTGAAATTTTAAAAAGCAAATTCAAGCTGTCACAACCTTGCACGCAGTCACTAGTGGTGAGGACACGAAGCCTAATGGTACCTTGTCAATGATGGACTGCATATGTGACTTGTGGACCAGGTCTCCATACAACAGAGAGGACCACTGCTCAGGTGAGATTCGCAGGCCTGCTTCCATTGCGATGTGGACGATCTGCGCGTCATGTTCCCTCCTTAGGGCCTCGTATGTGCGAAACTCCTCCTTGAGCTGCATCAGGGAGGAGTCCTCATCACGCTTTGTCACCTGATGATGAAGATGGATGATCGAGAGAGGGAATGAGAGACAGGGGAGTGAGAAAAAGAGACAAGGACACAGATGACTTTTGTCTCCAATACGATTAGATAGACAAAAAAATATCAAACCTTAACACGATTTCAAAATAAAGCTTCATGTACTCTTGTGTATATTATACCTAGTGCACTTAAAACGTAGGCACAATTTTAGGTTATCAACACCATCGATTATTAAGGCTACTATAATAATTTTGTACCAGCAATGAAATCATCTTGTTATAATGTACATCTGCATAACGTCTTTTGAAAAATGTGTGCCTATTTTAAATTCCTGTTAACTCATCAGAAAATCTCATTGTCCTTAAATTACAATACATTTCTATCTGTGAAACCTCAAATGCTGAGTGGCGTGTTTGCAATTAGTCTCGTAAATGAAACAGAGCAGTCACTTTGTCAACATGTGGTGTCTTCAGACTCAAAAAACTCAAATTCAGATCACACAAAGGGACTCTCCCCTTCTCAGAATCTGCCCTATGAGTAATCATCATAAGACACCAACGCACTCACTGCCAGCTGTTTACAAATATAAAAACACAATCAGAATTCACGATCAGATTTTGTCTTTCCTCCTTCATCTATCTTTGCATCATTTATCTTTCTGTGTATCTCTGAGATGTCTCTGTCTGTCCTGCGAGGCGGGGCAACAGGTGCAAATATAGACCGCCGTTGCATCACAAGCAGATAGCTGGCATTTCTGCCCTGCCAGCGATGTCTGTCATCAGATAACAGGCATAAAAATACACATGCACACAAAAAGACGCACACACACACACACACACACACATGAAATATATATTTAAAGAAGCCCATCTTCTTAATAAAGAAGTGGCCTTTTATGAATTATTAGTACCAGTATTTAAATGGTGAGGATTCACACTGTAATCTACTGGATTGTGCTCATTTTCATATCCATCCACAGCTGAAAGGGAGTTTTGCAAAGCTTTCTCAGACACTATGACTAATTTTAAAAGAATCGTTATTTTGACCTTTTTTTTTTTTTGGAAAACATTGTACTGACGAGAATGTAAGTTCTGGAAAGTACCTACACAACCAATGCCAAAAAGGGGATATTAATCTGAAGCACCACCTCTTCAGAAAAGAAACCTGTGGTCGTACATGAGAATCTATTTAGGTCCCCTCCATTAATGAGGCCATTTATCATGGCTTGGGTTCTTAGGACAGCACCAAACTGTGATGGTTTTGTAAAGTTTGACATAGAACAAATTCAATGATCTGTGGTTTGCTTGTTCAGTTCATAGAACTTGTCATTGCAGCATGTTTACACATTCCTGTATGTGTGCATACATCTACTGCCTGTACCTTGAAGCAGGAAGCTCTGTAGAGCAGCTGCACGACGTGGCCTATGCTGGTTTTGGAGGCCTGGGGGAATCGAGCTTCAAGCTTTTGGACTACAAACAAAACCAGCACCTTCCTGGACAGAGCTGAACCGTCCTCCAGAGCCAGTAAGACAAGCTTCAGTGCATCTTCTTGCATAGCTGATGGACGACGAGTTGGAGGGTTATACAGGGATTGAGAGATTGACAGGAAAAAGGTGGCGATGAAGGGGGAAGTCAGAATGAAAGTAGCAGTATATGAAGAGGAAGTGGGGAGAAAAGAGAGAACTGTTTAGCACAAACACACTCAGTGACATGGGCAGCATGCACATGTTATACATGTTCGAATTTTCAACACTGGTTACATAAAGACTAAACAAAGACGAGTCTATATCTAATAAACAAAGGGTGTTGGAGGTGTCCTCAGACGTACAAATGAACTCATTGTGTTATCATGACGAGAAAATATTTCCCAGTCAGAATCTGCCCTATGAGTAATCATCACAGGACACCAGGTTCCAGCACCAGCAGTCAATTTGATGAGGCAATTTAAACAGTTCTGGACACAATGAGTCCAGCGACTTGATAAAAGATGACAGGGTGACACAAATCTAGTCTAACAGCATGAATCCGTGTTTAACTTTATTCTTCTTTTATCTGTGCCACGTTGCTCTTTAACTTTTTTTTCAGGTAAGTAACGTTAAAGTGAACTCTTTAACTGCACTGCTTCCACCTTTAATACTTCACAGTGTCAAACGTTTAATAAGTGATAGTTATAAGACAACGTGTTCTACATGTTTACATCTTTAGCATACCTTACAGCATTCCAGTGATGATGCATAAATATTATGCAAATGGTTGGAATTTAGCTGTGATTAGAAAGTGCTTTGCCTCACAGGCATGAGTCTAGAGGTACTACATTATATCACTAATATGTTTATGTCATGCACACTCACCGGGTCCCAGAAACTGGCAGCCCCGTGCCCTCACTGCAGCCCAGAGGTTTGCAGAGAGCTGCTGGGGGTTCTGGTGCTGCAGGATGAGCTCGGTGACTGTCCTTTCCCCCAGAGACCGGCCTGCCCGAACCGCCCGCACGCGACCCTCCTCCTCCACCAGCTGGCAGTTCACCAAGGTCACCAGCTTCCTCTGCATGGGCCTACTGAGCACACTCGGGCTCAGGTTTGCCACACCTGTATTAAGCGACAGCTCCGGAGTTAAACCCACTGTTTCTAAAACCAAATAACAATGAAAGCATTCACTTTAGTTATCAGATATTTAGTCTCAATTAAATAATAGCTGAAGAAAAACAAATTAAGAAGAACTTTATCCTGCTGAGCACCTGAGCAGTCTTACAATCAGTTTTCTTGTGCATCTAATAACCTCCAACCAAACCCTTGCTTTTCCTTCTTAGCAAACCAGATATGATCACTTATGAGCAAAATGATGAACACTGCCCCAATCCCATAAACTGGAACTGTATGAACACAGAACCAGTCTTTTTCAGTAATAAAATCTTCTTTTTATATAGTCGCGCAGAGAGATGAATGTTCCTTCAGCCTTATAAAAGCACACAAGCTTCCAGCATCGTGAGAAGTGTGAGAAGCATCAATGCCAAGTTACACAGGCAGCCCAACTGCAGTCCCCACGCACTGAATATAAGGAGCTTAATTCTTTTTCACAACTGCCCAAATGTACCATACAAAGCACACATACAGTACCTTTTGCGCCGCTGATGGGCTTTAGGTAGAGAGCCAGCTCTTCCACACACATCCTGCAGACCTCATAGTGTTTAACCTCTGCTGCACTGCTCAGACTCACGGGTTTAACATCGGGGACCTGATATCATACCAGGGACGAACACAGAAGATATATAAACACATAAAGCTTCAGGCTTTTCTCACTGTGACAGTGTCACAATCGCTCACATAAACAGGACTTCTCTCTTTTTTGCCTCACCTGAGCGCCAACCAGCTGCAGCAGGGCGCAGTTGACAGGCAGCAGGTCGATGTCGGTGCTGATCGGCGTCTGATCAAAGGGACAGGCCTTGCGGTGCAGTTTGTGTAGGCAGGTCTTACACACCGTGTGGGAGCATCCCAGACTGATGGGCTGGTGGCCGCTGCTGTCAAACTCATTGTAGCAGATGGGACAGGACAGGAACTCTGTCCACTGGGCCGCCTGCACTGGCATCCTGCCGCCACACCACCGAGACAGGCGATGCCGAGCTCAGGTGGAACGCATGTCAACGACCCCGACAACAGCACCTGCTCGCCAGTGCCAATGATGACTGTAAGGAACAGGATGTAAAGATGTGAATTAGCAATTTAGGGATCAATTAATATATCTCATTTGAACTTAAATATCATTTGGACTGATGTGCATGAGGCCCAGCAAATGTGAACACTGGGTAGATATTTCAGTTCTGTGCATTTTGCGAAGTACAAAGGCAGCCCCTCACATGTCATAAAAGTTATACATTTATTATTTCCAATGAGGGCAATAAAAGTGTTTAACTTCCTAAAAGAAGTAGCTGCCAAATTCCCCAAACATACAGTGCAATAAATGGCACCTCCTCAGCGAGAACACAGTTTCAAGTCCAGGTTCTATATTTCGCTCTCATTACAAAAGCAACAACAAGTGGGAACAGACGACGACGACAACAGCAAGTAGGAAAGAGAATTTCACAGCACTATTTGGGAACCTGTTATGAGAGTGCAAAAGTTGAGAATATATATTAGTAGAGAAGCCAAAATAAAAGTTTTACATGAATGTGAGAGTGAAATCAGTCGTGCTGAGTCTTCCTGGCTTGGTTTTTATAACATACTGTACCTTCTCTTGAGTGTGCATGACTGTGCAGATAACTGATAAGCACTGACAGTTGTGCACAGACAGTTATGCACATAAAGCTGAATAGTAACAGAATCCTGTTTTGAGAAAACTTAAAAAGTACTCTTTATTTATGTGAAATGTTCCCAAACATCTTTTACGGATGACTGTATTTTATTTTATTTTATTGTGAGGACAATTTCAAAGCCGAACACTGCACCAATACACACAGAGGATCATGAAACGTTAAACCAAAGTAATTCTAGATCATTGTTACTGGTTTGAATCTTCTTTTTTTTTTTTTTTTTTTTTTTTTTTTTTTTTTTAAATATTTTTTTTTTT